>JAQGBY010006827.1:0-12553 GCA_034698785.1 Mycogona germanica | reverse complement strand
CATTGTAGATGTGACTCGTACTTCAACTCCTATTTCCCCACAGTGTGTCGACAGTGGAATGGCCTTGACGAGTCTCAGGCCAAGAGCCTGTTAGGTTAGGACAACCACACCGTTGTCCTTAACTGGTCACTTGACCCTCGCCATAGGCCCCATAAGGGGCTGCTTGTGGGCATATATTGTAATTGTAATTGTAATTTGTTTTATAATATAGGATTTTATACTATTATTTTAATTAGAACTGGTAATTAAAATAATAGTAAACATATTATTATAAAAGCGATCTCGCCACTCGGTTCGTCTCCTTAATTCGGCCTGTCCCGAATTCACCATTTAATATATATATCATCCAGACGTCCTAAGTAAATCCCTCCTGAAAATCTTAATTTAGCATCTTGCAGCGTTCAAAAGCCAACTGTGTAGATCTGATGAGAATCGAATCAAACTCCCCCCACCCCATTTAGCGATATATCACGGCACATGCTCTGCTGAGACTGAGACCACTTGAATGGTCAACTCGATCGCCAACAGACGTGGTGCAGAAAGGTTCGAATTTGATAAGGGGGAGGAATCCCGGAGGATGATATGGAAAGGCGGGTCCTGTTGGGGGAGTAAAGCGGACACGATCCAATCAATTCACGGTCGTGTGAAACGCAAAGAGATGAAACAGTGAGTAGATGAGGATGGGTTGTGGAATTGGGGAAAAATGTCACCAAAGAAAGAGAACTAATGCTCGACCAAACTCGTTAACCAATCTATGTACCCTAGTTAGGATTTAAAAAAATGATATCGTCGAATAATTGATAAAAGTGAATCCTTTTATCCGCTTACTCATTCATTCAAGAAATGGGTCTTAATTATTTTTATGGCATCTATTTTCATGATTAACGAGGAATACGAAATAGTAATATGACCGTTTAAAGATTGTATTCAATCATTTAAAACGGCAATGAGTTAAACGACTAAGCTGGTTCGGGATAGAACGACGGTTCAATTCCCGTTGGGAGACCTCCGAAATTTTTTTGTACGAGAGCAATTCCATTCGGAATCGATGCCCATTGATATCAGATACACGTGTCTGTAACTTAGACATCGAGACAATGAGTCAACCTGATATTACAAAACCACATTTCAGTAGTTCTTTTTATGAACGCTGCCCAACCCTCTTCCCGCCTATCGTTTGATCTCTACCCCCTCATCTTACCCTTCGCCCTCTCTCTCCCACCACTGCCCCCAGATGCTCTTCATATTTCTGCAAAACCCCTTCTACTCCACTCGCCGACCAACTCCCGTTAAGGTCCAATTAAATGCTCAACACTCGATTCTGTCCATACAAACGCTCTCAGATCCTAATTTGTTTCCTATCCAATTAACTTGTCAGCAACAGCATGGGATCAAGAATCCTTTAGGGGTGTCGATGGAGAGGGAGGTGGAGAGGTGTTTGGCTAATCCCCTAATATACATGTACCTGCCCTTTGCGGTTTTGGCCTTCTGTGGCGGCTGCGGTCAACTTACTCTAGTATTAGTTTCTGCTTTAGTCCACCCCCACATGAACAGTCGTATCTTATCTTTCTCGTCGATAAAAGTTGTACAAACAATTAAAAAATGTTGTAACCCGTTCGATAAAATTTGTGAGGAAACATCATTATCATGCTCTTTGCCTAACCACTAGGATATTGTATTCGTAATGCTGCCCCTAAAATGCTTACCACAGCTCGCATGCAATGCGGGCTTCATGCATGCAGTGTTTGCCACCATTCGGGGGCCAAAAATCCACCAATCGCTGAATTAGATACGGCGTGTCCGTTTTCATTTGTGGATATGCAAATTCTTCAAACAGCACGATTTTCTGTGCAAACTTTTCGATAGTTATTGCATTTCAACATCGTTCCGCCCAAGTTGTCGGCCCGTCATATTTTTTTTCCTTCCACGCTGCTGGTTCAACAGAATCAACAGACCCGCGTCTGCCATTCTTAGATACACATGTCCGATCAGAAAAAGGACACCGTCGCTTACATGGCGGACCATTCAAAGCTTACCTTAAGCCATCCCCCAATCTCCCTTTCCCCCTCCCACCCCTTAATCCGAATCAGGTAATTCCCTTCATTCGCAACGTTGCATCAACATCGATTCGATCGAGATACTGTAGTTGCTAACATAATACATTGAATGTTAGATTGTCGATAGCATATGATATACCGACATTCCTGATGGCTAAAGAGCTGCATAGTTCCTATGTACCTGCACAGGTCACCAATAGATGTTTCCCCCAACCAATGAAAACTGCGACCGGCTTAACGGTCTAACCGAAGAAATCGGTTAAATCGATAGGTCGGCCGCTTATCCGATCTTAGTTGAACACAACAGTAGTGTTCTGCGTGCAACTGTAGCCCACTCTACAGTTTAAATTAAAATCCGAGTTTAAATAATACTGCGCTAATAAAAATAGTGAAACAGTGATGCGCGACATTGCTCGTATTTTTCTTAGACTATCGATAGTTCACTAACGAACATGGTTACGACTATCGCATCACGAAGTGAAAACAAGGGTTTCGGTAGTTCCCAAAGTTCGGAATCATTATTGCTTTTGTGACGTCATTAGAGCTGCAACCTCATTTAAACCTCCCGCCTCTCAGTCCACTTTAACTGGCGGTAGATGGCGACACCTGTCCGTTTATACCAATCTCCAATCTCCCCATGCACCACGTGGTCATCACTTGCTCGAACTAGTTCTTCAACGTTGATCATTTGGGGGTATAATACATTTTTATTATTAAATTCGTATCTCACGAACGCAACGACACAAAGAACTGAAATAAGCTGCGGTTGCTGACACATTTGCGGATACATCTAGAACAAATTTTATGGCACTACGTTACGCCGTTGGTGAGCTATAATTTTATTAATTTATCTTCGAGAAGATATGTTTAAATTTTATGTTTAAACTGTCTTCGTTGCCGAGTTTCAAATTGTAGTCCTGCAATTTCACCATCTTAGTTACCAAATTTAAATTCGAATTACAGTGAGATGTCTGAATTTGTAAGTGAAATTGAAGGAAATGTTCCTACTGGTTTTTATCATCTTTTTTATTCGTTCGTAATTTGCTATGGGCTTAGGAGGTGGTTATTCATCACGTATTTAGCTGCTGGAATATAACGATTACGAATGAGCGTATTGAAGCGTTTCAAAGTCTGATCTCGATTAAGAGAACACGACGAAACGCATCCACGAATGGTGAATTAATCCACTGTGTGTAACGGATTTGATGCTAGCTTAATACCGAATCAGAATTCAATGGGGGGTCCTACAGAATATTCGATCGTCCATTCGTCCAATTCGTCCTACAAAACCAGGCTGACGCAACGCGCCACTTGTCCGTTGATCCCAATTAAATAGCAAGGGTTGTTGCAAAAGCGGCGACAACAATGAAGTTCGGCAACAAAGATGGCCACATTGTGTCCAGTGGATGTAAGACTTATTTCATAGACTTTCCATCCCAAGTAGTCGAGAAGAAAAATAGGTTCTCTCCTATATCTGTATATGGAAGGACCAACGTTGGCCGCCAACGTTTCGGTGCGCGAGACTTTAAGGGGGGGGTGGATGAGGAACTCCCTTAGAAGGGGATTTTTGTAATCTGCGTTTGGGTTTTGGTGTGGCAATTGGTGACGGATCCGGATCCGCGATCCATGAAAAATCCACCCTGTCGCTGACAGTGATATGCTCTCCATGGCATAAAGGGGCAACCATGCGTGGGGGGGGTTGGGGGGTTGAGTGGGGGAGGAAGGGGGATTGAGGGGACTCGCCAATATGGTGTGTGGGCATCGAATCGAATTTAGTGCTGACTCCACCATATTGATATGGGATTGAACTGTGATTAAATTCCCATTTTCGCAACATTCTCTCCAAGTCCACGGTTATATTTGTCAAGATGAAGCAGGGGTCGGAAGTCAGGGTGTCCCAAAAGTATCCATACACAGACAACATTAGTTAACAATGTCAACAACAACATACGATAAGTATGGAGACTTTTGGAACACCCTTGTTTTTAAACGGGCGCCCTAAAAAAAGCTTTAAAAACTTTAAATTACGGCGGACGATTCATCAATTATGAGAAGCGCAATTTTTGTTAAATATCAGTGTTTAAAATATGATTTTTGTATAAAGTTCGCCTTTTCTCGTCCAGCGCTGACCCGGGGCACAACTTCCATTTAAAATTACGTAGTTGGTGTTTATTTAATGAGCTGAAAAGACACACAAATAAAAGAAATTAGAAAGGCAAATTGCGAGTAGCGCATCAATTTTAAAATTTATTTATTAAAATAACAATTTGTGTTCAATTTAAATAATGAAGGTCAATTATTGGGAGATGGATGATAAGAATGATTTAAGAATTTGCAAACGCAATTTTCTTAAAATCCGTATTTCAAATCTAATGATTTCAGAGTAATAAAGAAAACATTTTACTGTCTGTCTGTAACCAATTTCTGGGGGTAAACTGACTCTCTGGGGGTCGGTTGCTGGGGGACCCAACCATTCTGACCCCACGGTAAATACATCCCTGACGATTGACAAAATGTGTTGAAAATATTCGTGCCAATCAAATTTAAAAACCGAGTTTCTGGAATAATTTCTGTAAGCATTGCGCTCGAATCGGAATGGACTCTGAAAAGTCCAACAGGTGCTGAGCAGATACAGTAGTTGAAAAAAGGCTGAAACCAACTCGGTGGGGACACAAAGGGTCGGTCCAGGTGGGGTCCTGACCACTCAGCCGTCTCAAAAGAGCTACATGTTATTAGCAGCATTCAGCTTCCGCTCGGGCCATTGTCGGAAGCAGCAGCGTCTGAGCAACCGTTTACTTGTGTGTGAACTGCTCGTCAATACGTTGTAGGGATATGGGATGGTGGGGGAGGTGGGATGTCCTAACCCCTCAGCCACCCCCCTCAGTGGCATGCTCGATGGAGCAGGCAGCGTGTTAACAATCGAGTGAGATAAAGGACACCAACAGACTGTATCACGCCTCGGAGGACCGTTGCTCCTTTTTGGAGGCCACACTCACTGGGAGTGTGTCATGTCCCGATAGAGGTGGACGTGTCACAATCCACTTCTAGGAATGATTGGGGACTGTCCCCGTCACCTCTGCTATGACATTTTACAATATATTTCAATACTTAAATGGAGCCGCAACACGTGATTAAAAAAATTAATTGGATTTCCAATCATCTGTCAATTGAAATATCTAATCGTTTCACAGCGAAAGTTTATTTTCTTCCTATTTTGTCGAATGCAACTGTACTACTCCGAGGTATTTATTGAATAATAATTCTAAATTCGGGATCTAGTGTGGAAAATATCGCTGGCATCACTGGTATCACGTGATTTAGTCAAATGGAAACGCCATGTTTGAATTTTTCTTTTTAATGGCAATGCTTCAAACTTCAACGACTCATATCTCGAGAAATACGCAAAATCCAGATCTGAAATAAGTTGCGCTCGACTACAAATTTGTGGAACTATCTATAGCTCAAATTTTATTCAATTTCGTTAAGCCATTCGTAAGTAAACGACAAAGCACATAAAAAAGATAATTATAAAAAAGTGAGGACACACTTTCAGGGTTATAAGTTTACGCGAAATTTGGTGTGACCAAGAAATGATGAATCGTCATATGCCACATTTAAATTTATTTTTAAATCGTTTTAAACTGTTACTTCAAGAGTTGTAAAATAACACGAAATAGCTGAATACATGGAATCATGTCAGATTTCACCATCCAAACGGTGTTGACCAATGCCCTAACCCCTAAATGGCAGAGAGGACGTTTCCTGATGGCGGTGGTCATGGTTAGTCATGGGTGGGCCAACACCTTAACGATTAGATGAATCCTCTGTTTTACCTGACTCGTCCTGACGTACACCTAATTCGATCCGTACACGTTCTTAACAGAAGGAAAGGAAGGAAGGAGTTCTCCCAAAATAGAAGTGAGTTTTTGGAGCGAGTGAAGACTCGGATGAAGATCGAGATGAGGGAGGGCAGAGGAGTTAAGAGGATCCACGCGGTGCTCCTGCCTGTGTGTGTGTGGCCCTCGCCGCTGACAAGTGCGGACACGCAGTCGGATTAACGCCGTGGTACAACTTCTCATCCCCCTCACCCATTCCCCCCCCCCCGTCTCCTATACCTGTTCATCATCCCCCTCCCCCCCCCCCTCAGCCTCAATCTCTTCCTTTAGCGCAAGCAGCTGCGCTGTCATTCAACTGAGAACTGACTAATGTCTGACTTCATCACAAACTCATCAGTCTGATCGCCATCTGACTGTCATTTGCAAACTCGTAACCAAGATTAGATTAGCCATTAACTAATTTTGTACATCCTCAACTTAGTTGTTTGATTAATTTATCGATTAAATGTATTGCTTCGGATCAATACAGAATTCGGTCTGGAACAAATGGTCCGAAACAATAAATGCGGTTTTGTTTTCTTGTCTTAGGATTCGTCCAAGCAAGTCTATTTTAACCTTGATTGAAAATTGAAACATAGAATCCAGATTAGTTTAATTTGTCGGTATGGGTCAATTCAATTTATTTTTCTGTTGACAAATGTGGCACAAACATTGGAATTTTAATTTAAAAAAACTTTAATAAGCGTCGAAATAAAAATAGAGTTTTTGAAAGGAGACGACATGCACGTCTGTCTTTAATTATTGTCGTGTCTATCTAAATTCTTAAGAGATGGCAACAACCCGACTAAGTTGGTCCACTAAATAATTAGTCGAGATCAGCACTGGCGGTGACGTCACGTGGCCCTCTGCCGGACGTCCTCCGCACCTCTCCGTGGTGGTCGATTGTGGAATGCGAGGGTTGGGCTGACTTCAAACCGGAAGGACTGAATTGTCGTGGAATGCGATAACGACATTTAAAAATCCGTGAGGAATGACCAGATATTTCTTGTTTCACTTCAGCTATCATTCACGATCTTCGGAATATCATTTCATTGTCTGTTGTATCCTTGAAATCTCCTAGTTTGACCATCTGATTTCTTGCTTCGAATGGTCAAATCAGATGGCTTGAAATTGGTGTCTAAACTATTTTATATCGCGACGTCGCCATCGCTTTTTGGATACAGTTTAACGTCCACCAATAGACGTAGGTGAAGTCAGTCGTCTTTTCTTCGCCCACCTGAGTGACCCCACTAGTGCCCTACGGGGGCCGCGAGAGGGCGGTGCGCTCGCCTGTGTAATACACACGGCTCGCTTCCTCAACAAATCACTTGTCATTCCGAATTGTTCACTTCAATTTGAAAAAACAAGTAAGCCCAACGCAAATATCGATAATAGAATCACGTTCTTACGAGATTACTTTGTCGATCTCAAGCAGCGTGAGCCGCGAGTGGACCACAGGAGGGGAAGAGGAGTTTCTCAACGAGCCGCCCCACAGTGGCGGCTCGTCATCAGTATCATTTTCAAGTGGCGTTATATTGAAAACCAAATAAGTATCTGGTCGAAGAAAAAAATATTGATATTGTTTTTTTCATTGGAAACTATATGTAAGAGTTTGTTTGAGCATAGTCTAGCTTTATGGGGTCGAGCTCCACCTACAGCGGCACTTAATTAAATTGAAGCTGTCATTGTGAGGTGAGAGCTGAGACTAAATTAAAAAAATCTTAATTCAATCCACGTAATATTCCAATTAGGCTTTTTCATATTATCAATGGAAGCGATTCGTGTTTTATTTAAATATAAATCACGATTCACATACCTATGCAGAAGTGCACATTGGAGCACAATCTGCGTTTGAAATTATGCAACACGCCCAATCGTTGCACCTGGATTGAAGACGTTGGAGGTGATGGTGGTGGTGGGTGTGGGGGGGGGGGGTGGAGGAGGTCGCATTTAGAAAACGTACGTGTTCGAGTGGACAATACCAACGCACCAACCAGAAATATAAAATTTGCACACACTGTTTGTTCGTGACCGATATATACATGTATGTCCTTTTGAGCTCAACGCGTTGGAATTGGTTGGCCAAGAAACGTTTAACCGGCAAATGACTTCCAGCTAATCTCACTTAAAATCTCACTTAAGCGGCGTTTAAGCCGAAAAAGATCGGCTTCTCAGGAGCCGCCGATCTTCTGCGGTAGCGGGACTCTGGAGCGTGCTCCATGCTCCAGTCACACGTCGTTGTAATATTTTCGCCAATAGATGGCGCGGCTGCACGTACATTTAATGAAAATATTTCTCAGTAGAGGCGCTAATGCGTGAAAAAGTCGCTCCAAAGATGAGCGCTATTCCTGCTGTCATTGCTGCACATGCTCTATAGGCGTAGCCCTCGGCGAGCGCTCGGAAAGCGCTCAGTAAACGGATCACATACGAGGCTCTCTACAGAAGAGGAGCATTTCTATTCGTGATGGGAGCGAAAACCGCTCCATGGAGCCGATCCTCGAAGATGGGATTTTTTTGGTGTACAGAGTATAACTAAAAACAACATAAAGCTGCGATTTTTTCGCTCTTCTGCGACGAAGAACGGATCTTCAGGAACCGATCTTTTTCGTTGTAAATGCCGCTTAAACGTCCTAATTTTCTTACGATCTACTTCTTAATTAAGTGAAACATCTTAAAATACGATTTTTGCGATCAAATCATTCAAATGCATACATACTTGAATTTCATAATATTAAAAACTCTAATTTAAATACACTGGCGTCCATGACACCCCTCGAAAGAGCACAAACAGTTGGAAGAACTGAAAACGATCCCATTTGCCATAACGTACATATGTTATTACTGATGTTATGCTTGCAAAAGAGAGGGGATGAGATTCTAATCCTCCATCAAGTATATTCTTTCGAACACAACCCCTCACTTTCCATAGTCAACAATATTTTGCGCGAAAAAATTAAACGTCCGTCCACCGTCACCATCAATTTCACCCCCTTACCAAAAACGCATCTCTCACCATACAACACACACCAAACACGTTGTGTCTACACACATCCATATGTGGACATGTGGACAACCCCCTCTCTCTATCCATCCACCTCCCCCCACCCTAAGATATATACAGGACGATCGTGCAACCACCCAATCAAAAAAAAAAGTGTAAGCCCATTTCACAGAAGGTTTACTCCTGTCATTTTCAATTATGTTCGCCGACTGGATTTCGTCCCGTGTGGCACACAAACACATACGATGGCCTGGACCACCCCCGAGACCTCCCAAAAAAAAAAAAAAAGACAGCGGGTGGGGGAGGGTCGGGTCAAGTCGAGGTCACTTAATATGTGGAACACGTACGTGTGTGGGGGTATCTATCAATACATGGACAGTATGTTTAAGATAGCGATCGTCGGTCGGGGGGAGGATTGTCGTTGGACACACACACACGAGAAACGCGTGTAATCGCGCTGTTCAACTCGATAAGGGGACGTGATATCCATTATGACGTATCTGGGGGCACAAAAGCGATGGCAATTTGTATTTTGGTTGTGGTGGGGCCGATTGTCGCTTTTGAAGAGAGAAGGTCCGAGACCGATTCGGGAAATCGTAGTCGGTTTCGCGAATCTTTATTCGGTCGATAAATTTCAAATTGGATGCTTTTTAAGAACCTTATCTCGATAAATAATATCCGACGTTCTCGTTTCGTCAGCAGCGGATGGTGGACTGGCAATTCGGATGATCTGTGAAGCGGTTGGTGGGCCGACTGACGTTTGAGCTATTTGTTAAGGAGGTGGTCCACCAGTATTTCCGCTCGATAACCTTCTCCACAGGGCGACCTGATCATTTTGTCTAGCCTAGGCTCTCTCTACCTAGGTAGGGATCTTTAACGTTTACCAGTTTACATGATATAGGGCAGACACGGGTCTCAAAAATAGATATTCTTGTTTTTCAAATGGTGACGTTTCATCGTTTCCAGAATTGTGATAGAATATTTGTCTCGAAATTGAGTTAGCATTTTTCTCAGTGTATGGATCTTAAACGTGTACCTGATATCGCACAGACATGTACCACGTCTTTACTTCCATTCCGAAGGAAAGCGCACGTAGGAATTTCAATCGCTCGAAAAATTCCGAATGTCCCTCTGCCGGGAATCGAACCCGCAATCGTGAGTCTTGTAATCCAATGCGACCGAGCGACTAATTCGTGATTATGTTAAACGATTAAAGTGATTAGTGGTTAGAACCACTGTTTAGACTGTCGAGGTGAAGAGGTTGCTACGGTTTGTAGTTCAATTCCCGGCGCGGGCTTTAGTTTATTCGATCCCGATGCAGAATCTCCTGAAGCAAAATTCACTATAATTTCAAAAAAGAAAAAAACATTTATTTTGGGGCTGCCATTCTCATATTTATGAATCAATTCAATGACTTTTACCATGTTCATAAGTGCCGATTGCCACTTTTATCCCTTTCGGCTTTTGAACTTGCATGTTGTAAACGAAATTCTCATCAAATCCAATGAAATCCAATTGCAAATGCGTTGAAAGGCCAATGTGGAATCAGCAAATACACGCAATTTCATCTCCCGTAAAGCGGCGCTGAAACTTTCCTGGTTCAAGAAAAGCGGTGAATTAATCTCGTTTTCTCCCCCCAATCCTCGTTGAAATCGATAGATGGCTGCCGCCATTTTTCCTCCATATTGTTCGTATTGAATCCGATCCAAGGCGATCATCCGTCCGGAATAGGCCCATTAGCGAGCACAAAAGTGCTAAGGTCCCTCAACAGGCCCCTAAAGACGAGCACAGAGCCTCGCGTGATATTTTCGGTGGACCTCCGACGCTTGAAAGGGTTTCGTCGGCACAAAAGTCCATCTGCGCGCGGTGGGTCCTTCATTCACACGTTTACCCTCCCCCTCACCTATACAGGTCCCATACGACCCCCATAAAGGACCCCCCATACATGCCGTGCTGCCGTTTTAGTTTCCAATCCCCATCTTGACGAGCCCCATACATTTATGCATAATACAATACAAATGCAGGTATCAAGGTGGTCGATGTTAATAGAGGATGGAAAGGACCTCTGCCTCAAATATAATTCACATGTTCTTGAATCGGAGAGGACAACGTAATGCAAGTTATTGATTTAAAATAGTTATTTATTATTGCAGGTTATTAAAGTCGATAATTCAAAGGCAGTTGCTCGTACTTAGATTTATTTTATTATTTTCAATGTCATTATTTAATTCGAAATTGATTTCAATCACTAACGTAAATATTCTAATAAAATTCAACCGACTGGATTCAGTACTCGAATTTAAACTAAAAATGAGACCTCGTAACTCATTAAAAAAGTGTCTACTTCATAAATCAATTTCAAATTAGTAACCTCCAAATAATTTAAAAATTAGTGACTGAGCAATATTTCGTATGAAACATTTATATTTCGGATAAGTGACATCAAAAATAATTATCTATATTAAAAATGTACTCCATAATTTATTTATGGATTTCTAGTGATGGGATAATTGGAAATTACAAATGCCAAAATTCCAAATAAATAACATTTAAAGAATTAATTAAAATCAGATCTATCTTCATAAAATATAGGAAATTTTGGAGTTATTTTTGTTAAGATTAGTGATTTAAAAATTAAATTATTTAGTGAATGAATTCGCATCAACACCATTTGGAAGTGCAGTACGCTGTACCCGAAATCTGACGAGAACACAGACATTCTTCTTGACAATTCAAACAACTCTTATTCATAGCAATATGAAATGTTACTCTGAAAATTTATAAAATTCCGAAAAGCATGCAAAGGTTAGGTTAGAGTTTGAACAAATAATGCGTTTTGTACTAGCGAATAGAGTAACGAATACATACTGTATGATACAGTAACGAAACGGCTGTAAGATTGAGGAAGCGTCCTCAAGTGGACACGAGCAAATACCAAAAGGTCTAGCAACAGAAATGACGAGCCATGAATAATTTTGAACGCCGAGCGAATCGTCTCGGTCTCGACCTCTCCTTTTATGTTTGCGGTCACCACTGCAAACATGTACAATTATTAGAGGCTTACCTGTAGTATTTAGGAAGAAGTGAGCAGCAGGTGTACACCTGTTGAACAAACACACTTAGTCACGTAGATGGACTCGCGCTGACGTCCATCAGCAGCCAGTGTTTAGTTGCTCCTCCCATTGGCCATGAACACGGAACAGACATCGAGTCTCGGTTCAAACAAAACTTCTTTTCAAAAAATTTCATTTCCATTTGGTGAAAAATAATAACTACAATATAAAAAATGGTATATTAAGATGCTCCTTAACCCTTTAACCGACCAAGACGACTACAAGCTTTCACGACAATCCGCATACCACCGGCAATGACGACATAACGCGTTTTCACTTTTCAAAAAAATCGTGTCAAAAATCCACCAATCACAGAGAAATGCGAAGCACATGATTGGATAGAGCGAAAAATTAATTGCCCGGTTAAACGGTTAGGACTTATTTAATTTTTACACTGTTGTTGGAGTTACTCGAAGCTTCGTTCAATCTACAATTCAATTGACAGGAAGCGTTCATCAACTCCTGTTTTAGAATTTTCAACAAACCATTCTTCTACTTTCGTTGTCT
>JAQGBY010006826.1:0-12553 GCA_034698785.1 Mycogona germanica | reverse complement strand
CTGGTAGCACGTGATTGGCGCACGTGAGAGCGACGACAGCGCCATTTTGGTCAAGTGGAGACGCCATCTTGAAATTTCCTTTTTTAATGACCATCCTAAAAACTTCAACGACTCATATCTCGACAAATAAACAAAATCGGGATCTGAAATAACTTGCACTCGACTACAAATTTGCGGAACTATCTACAGTTCAAATTTCGTTCAATTTCGTCGAGCTGTTAGTAAATAAATAAAAATAGTAAATATGGAGCCGATGTAGAAACATCAAAAACATAGGAAGATTGCTAGGAAGTGGGCAGTTTAATAAAATAATTTTTTAAAAATATGGTAAACTTTCAGGATTCTAATATAGATTAGACTCGCTATTTGATTTCCGGATGACCCGATCATTCAATTTTATTTATTTACATGGCCATTGTTCAGGTCCACCAGAGTGAGTTGTTCTCATTGCGAGACCGCGATTTATGTATCGACCACAGATCTTAAACGCCAGGTGAACTCGAATTATTAAATAACGGCATGCTGCTGAGTCTACATTATTTTTTTGGCAGTCAGCTGTCGTCGAGGATACTTTTTTTTAATTTGCGCAAGGCGTTTTCTCGTTTCCTTCTCTCGATTCGCCAACAAGACAATAATTATTATCCGTCACTACTTCAAGATACGTTGTAGTGTAGAGCGCCTGCCACTTTAAATGAAATGTACGACTAGTGGCTGAGGCTATCTCTGGTTCAATTCCCGATGCACTCTGGACAAATATTTGCCAATCGTTTCTCGTTCTCGTTCGAGTCCAAGCCAATATATTATTTGGTCCAGTTTTGGAGGACGCGCCCGCATTGCAAGACCTCAAACACGCTGTAACTGTACTTGGTGTACTTGGGGGGCGGACTTACTCACCTCGCCATCCCCAGTCCATCATCACAGACGTATATACTGAAACTGATACGAGGGCACAAGTAGTAGTAATTGTGGTGGTGCCACGTGCTGGGACCCCGCCCCCTTGTTGACCTTTTCACTGCCGTTGCCCCCAGCAACCGCGTGGGCGCCTAAACACAACCGGAAATGCGACGACCACCCCTAGCTATGCGCACAAATTGCTCGCACGTACGTCTACATGGAACAGAGAAGGCGCGACTATTTTCGATGTCAGCTGTACATGTATTTATTATGTGCGGCCCCTGTTGGAAAAATGACTTTGCATCGAAAAGACCGTTTATGTGCATACTTAGTAAACCAACATCTTAGTTTTTCATCTCAACTTGATAATACATTTTCAAGATTATAGGAGAAATATCTTAAAAATAGAGAAGGTTTAAGCTGCCGGTGCGATACGGAAATTTTATAAAATGTAATTGAAACGTTTTGCGGAATTTCGTAAAGATAATTTTGAGCTATTTTTATTAGCAGTTTGAAAGATTTTTTTGTTTGTTTAAGGAAATGAAGAAATTGTTTTCGATGTTAAATTGATTTTGTACTGAATTAACGTTTGGATCCTAGCTGTATGAACATTACTATATTTTATTTATTGTGTCAGTGTTGCCGTATATTTTAAGTTTAAACGCATCTTGAATCCCATTATTATCGCATTTTATTTTAAAATTGAATGTCATTTTTAAATCTAGTATTGCAAACCTAACTGGTGTTTTTCTTATCTGTTCCAGATTCCCATTTGCCAATCAAAGTACGAAGATAAAATCTTTAATCAAGTATCGTGAATCGAGCCTCGTCATGAACACCACAGCAGTGCTGGTTGACGCTAAGCCATTGAAGATTCCCCGCCCCAAGTTGTTTTACGGCGGTGGCATGATGAGCCTCAACTCGTCCCGGGTGCAGGTCGAGTTTCCGGTCAAGACGACCACCACTACCACGCCGATACCCGACTACGACGATCCACCGACTTCCGGTTACCACCAGTTCCGCTTCCCGCAGAACAACTCCAGTCACAACCAGCAACGATTAAACTCGATGATGATGATGACCGAGAGTCCGGTCGAAGCCCAGGTCAATCGAACGTCGACTGCCGCGACATCCGTCGGCGGCGTCCGCAAATGAAGGCCACGTACACTTGACCGGCCTCTTTTTTTTTGTTTGCCCAGAAATTCGATGCAGGATTCCTGCAGGAGCCATTCATGCCAATTTTTTAAAATTAGAACTGAAGCGGATTTCAATTCCTCCTGAAGGCTCCCATCTTCAGACTGAACACTTGAGACGTGCTGATTTGACCGCGTTAACGTCTTCTCGATTCCTTAAGACTTTCATGGACGGACAATTCTTTCTTAACCTGTTGTGGGGTGTTGTCTTCGAAATTAAGTCACAAAATATAAAATACGGTTTTGTCATCAATTTTTGATCGGAATATCATTTTTCCAACAGGATTAAATCGAAATCGATTAATTTCTAACCATGAAATGAAAGAAATGATATGGGAAAAACCGAGGCATTTCAGATCTACTTAAGTATACTGTAAATATATAATTTGAATACTTTTAGGATATTTTTATCGTTCGTCCTTTCTCTCCAAGACTAATGAACTGTTTACAAATTTTAATATAATAAATAAGGAATACATTTTATTTTATAGGGCTGTATAGAGTTTTGTGATTTTAATTAATGATTGGTTGTTAAGGATACGGAATCTTGGTTTTTCCATCGCGGTTCGCCATTACATCAAAATTATTACGCCAATACTAGCTGCTTTTCGCTTTTATAATTTTTAACCCATTAAAGTGGCAGCTCGCTGATTGGCCACTGAATATGCAATCACTCGGAAATGAGCAACGGAGCTTCCAACAGCAGAATGTAAATACTGAAAAAAAAAGTCTAAATGTTGTCTACAATGTAACTGAGTTAGGTTAAAACCCACGCTGTGAATATTCTTTTAGAGTTTTAAATCTTCATTGATATCCTATTTTGACAATTGCTTGATATGCAATTCGTTATTTTTTTGCCATCCTCTCTGAAAACATGTTACGCCTGTTTTTTATTTGTTGTTGTGCCTGTAGTCCATGATGTTGTTTTATAAATAAAATATGAAAATCAATTATTTACGAGTTTGAAATCTATGGCGCCTTCCGAATCCGAACTCACTTACTCGAAGTATTCAAGAAATTTGTGAAACTCCTGTTTTTTAAACTTTTATTTTTACGGCCTATTATATTTTTGTTCCGAATGCAGTGTCCTTGGATTTCCCGTACCAAATATAAATTCTCTTTTTGTTTGCTGTTTTGTTATTCGAAGGCATATGCCCACTACTATTAATTAACCAGAAATGGCGCATAACATTTATTTCCAGGTCTCGTTCTGTCGCTCGAGAAACAGCCATTCATTGATCAGAGAAGGATCGCAATTCGTATTCTTATCACGTTCGCTCGGTGGGAAAAACAGATTAGGTGGACCTACGTGCTACGAAACCATGATCAGACCTATCCGAGAAATTTCTCTTTTTCTTTTCTATCTTTAAGGGCTTCTGCATTCGACCATGTAGACGCACTTGCATAACATTAGAAATCATGTTAACATTTCACGCTGATACGATGCTGAAACACCGAAAACTTCTTGAGAATGACAAACGATTCTTATATTGTGTGAATTAATGATTTGGGGAAATAATGAATTGTTCTAAACAATAGAAGAACATGAGGTCATTTTTTCAAGGTCAAAATAGGGGGGGGGGTGGAAATAATATTTCATAGTGTGATTAGACGACGACAATGCCCACACCTTTATTGTTATCGTCTGACATTTTTACTTGTTCGATTTTCAGGAGTACAAGACCCTGAAACCTCACGAAATTCCGGAGGAGCAGCAAAGAATTACCGTGCCGAAGATCAGGTCCACCCTGGGGATCGCAATCGAGGGTGGGGCCGACACCCGCCACCTTCTGCCGCGTATAATCAACATCCACGTGAGTGCGACCGCCCCCGATCCTTCCTCATTAGACCCTAGTTACACTGGCCAAGCATACTTATTCCAAGCATGCTTAGCATTACAATTACAAATTTTAGCCGCAAGCAGTCCCCAAGAGAGAGGGGCCTATGGCGGGGATCGAAAGACCAGTTGAGGACAGAAATGGATTTACTTTAAAAGGCTCTGGATTTGAGGCAAAGCCATTCCTCGCTCGCGATTGACACGATCTAAAAGGAAAATTTGCCCCATTCTCAAGCACAATTGAAATCTCTCCATCACCTTGAAGCATGCTTGAAATGTACCTAGGATATGAACTACCAGTTTACTACCTCTTGATTGCTTCTACAGGATTGGCGCAGATCAGAGACATATATAGCATTTTTGAAAGTGGAAGACTGATGAGTTTGATTTGTTTCGATTTCAGCCGCAAGGGGCGGCCCATCTGGCGACTGGCCTGAAGGTCGGTCACGTGATCCTGGCCGTGGATGGTCAGAGCGTGAAGGGTCTGTCGCATCGCACCGTGGCCAACCTCATCAACGCGGCGTTCGCCGAGTCCTCCCGCCACGAGATGGAGATGATTGTCGGTCGGACCCCCAAGCCGACCCTCGAGATGCGACGATCCTCCATAATGCCAGCCCGCGACGCCAGACGATGTGAGTAGAACTCCAGCGCCATCTAGCGAACCATCTCGCTTAATTGAAAACTGAAACAGCGTGTAACATACAGACGACCATATCTCGTTTGCAGGATCCAAGCCAGCGATGTGCGGAGCGCGTCGGCCGGCCTACAGGGCTCTCCCCGACACCACGTCCAGCAGCAGCAGCAGCAGCAGCAGCAGCATCAGCAACAACAACGTCAGCAACCGTCACAACAGCAGCAGCAGCAGCAAATGTCCCAATCCGGCGGTCAACGCTCCCGATTCGCCTAATCTGGTAGTCAACATGTTGTGACACGCATAACAATACCGTTTGTACTTAATTAAACCATGTGGTGTTTCATGCTAATCTTGCCAAATCCAATTGTTTTAGACAGTTTTCAAAATCTACTGGCAGCTGTTTATTCATCTTCAAGCTCGCTATATACAACTGTTGTTGCCTATATATATCTTTTTCTTTTGCGTTGTTGCCAAACACCTCACAATCTTGACTGGAATTGTAAAAGTACATGTGAATCCCCTCGCGTATCCTCATCCAGTGAAGGGACTGTCTTTGATTTTTTCTAGCCTATAATCACATAGATCCAGGGCAACTATGGATTTTGGGGAAAACCCGTAAATACAGTAACGTATACATCAATTTTTCATAGGATATCTTAGCAATCCATCTGTTTGGCATATCGTGAAACACATACTATCGATATATATCGCAATAATTTATATTAAAAATATTTCGAAGACTATTTCATAGAACTATACACGTTTTGAACAATGTATCCATAATTTCTTAAACTACTCTTATCTACGAAGACATTACTAAACGTTTTGATGTTAAACATATCGGACACATCAACTAATTAGGACACGCAGGTTATCAGCACAAATCATATCAGATCTCTATAAATTACCATTTTAAATTTGTTCTAAATTATTTTTCATGCATAGTGAAAATATTTCGAATATGATTGATAAACGAAGACACGAGGAACCTCCTACTAAACATTTTCCTAGTGATTTGAAAAGAACTAATCCATATCAGTGAGCTCTCTTTCCATATCTGAATTTTCAAGAATTAATCTCCTGTTTAAATCCATATCTCATATCTCTTGGCGAATTTTTCTATTTATCTGTATTGTACTTGTGCACTCGGTATATTGGTGTCAAACGGCAAGGTACTGACCACTTCGCGGTCATCGTGAGAATGGTCGTCGACAATTGTTGTGTAAAAAGCTAGGGATGATGACGTTTAGTTCGATTATTCCGTTGCTTTAAGCTAAGTAATTACAATTACAATAATCGGCTGCTAAAGTTTGAATCTGTCATCTCACCGTCAAAATACGAGAACATTGTTACGACGACACCTGTCAACAAAATGACTTCCACTTCGTGATTCCAATTAAGGTCGCAGCTTACAACTAGCAATAACATCTACTATATTAAGTATACCGCAGAAACTCAATCAACCAATTGTTTCGTCATTTATAAATCTAGTGATCTTTGTGCATAAATAGTGGAAAGCTAGTACTCATATTTGGTAAAGTTGATCAACTGGTCATCCAGTTTCCAAACGCGTCTAGAGACGTCAGATTTGGAATGTGTTTTTTAGCTATTGTTGCCAATATTTAACGAGCATGTTGCTGATATCACTTAGGCTGCCATGAATTGAAGGAAAAATTATTGCCAGATTTAAATAAAAACAAAGACGTATACAGAAAACCTTTTCACGACCATCAAACTCATACCTTAACAGATAGTAGTTTTTACGACTGTAGACTGAAGTCGTTATACGTTTTTTAGGTCACCATTTTTTAGACAATTTTTACAGGAAGTGAATTTTCAAAATAAATGCCCTGTGTTGATTTTATTCAATATTTGAATATCATTTTTAAAAAAAAGCAAACCTTTCCATAGGTTTTCTCTGTACGAGTTCTCTGTTGGATTTAAACGTGTCGCAACCTGTTTCCTGCAAATATGTTTAGGGACGACTTCACTTCTTGATTGGGTCCCGGAAATGTGCAGCACAACGTATCCTGTGCATTTCTAACTGTTTGTATACTTTGGATAAGTTTCTGATATTTATACAACAAACTTTTCTAGTCATAGTAAGCCGCGAGAAATCCTTTCATTTCAATGACGAGATAATGTCACTCATTAAGTGTTCAACGATATCCGTAAGTGTACATGTAGATACAACCACAGCGTGTCACGTTTCGTGACATAAGCGTCACGTGTCACGGAAGTAGTGTCGTCTTACTCTTCTTGAATTTTATTGGATGTTGCGAACATTCCCTCCGTTCGATGATGTAAAAGTTAATTGTTGTATTTGGATCTCGATATAAATTCGCCGCTAGCTAGCTCTCTCTCTCTCTAATTGCTTTTCTGCAATTCTCTAGTTTCCTCTCGGTGCAATGATTGAAAAAAAACAAAATGGCCTATGCTTGAACCACGGACTTCCATTTTTATTAACTCAACTATCAATGTCGCTGTCATATCGGTTTCTATATTTACCAAGTTATTTTGTACTTTCGATTAGATGTACGACGCCATTATGTTATTGCTCTCGATATCTTCAATGTATCTGATATGTCTATGGCGAACCACTATTTGGTCAATTTTATACATTCCCCAATAGAGTTTTATGAATATACGTTACATTAACCTAGCCTATTTCAAATTTATTCAATGTCGTTGTTTCCATTTCATAGTATCGCGAATAGAATATTATACATAATCCGAATTTCAGAATACATTACCCAGGTCGAAGGTCTGTCGTGTCGGGTGGAATTTTTCGAAAAGAGAAACCGAACCAATATGTTAACTGGTAATTACTAAAATCGATGACAACTTATCCTCATAGCAACACTGGCTCTTAATCTTTGTTGCTTTATGATTAGGGTGTCGGTTTTTGTCCCCCAGAGAACGAACACGTTAAATCGTTTACATGTGCAGGTTACCCCTAAAGTCTCCATACTTAGGAATGATGTCAATTTGACAGTTACATGTTGAACTTACCTTTCCTATGCATGGATTCTTTTGGGACATCTTGTAAAATAAGATAGTTATTGGTGGCATGCATAGCCGACAATAAATAATTTGGTGCTGTTGTTTTATTCACCTGTAATTGGCGACACATTTGACGTTGTCTGTTCTGATTTTCCATAGAAGTGAACATATAAGTGAATAGTGTTTACTATTTGCAGTTTGACGATTCATATCACATTAGCGAAACGCCAATACATTTTATCAAAATTTGAAATGAGCTATTTTCAAAACACTTTATTGAATCAGTAATGAAACCACGTATAAAAATGTTTCAGGTTGGCTAATTTAGTCTTTCGACAAACATCAATTGTATTCCAATTGGGTAATAATTTAGCCAGGCTCATTTCAAATCACTTGAAATCAATACCATGTTTTAGAGTAGAAAGGCTACATTAATTACATATCAAATGGAGTCGCCCCTGTGTCTCATCACCCCAAAATCTAGCACTGGGTTTGTGTAACTCGTTCAATCGCTATTGAACAACTATTATTTGTGCCATAGTCTACAATTTTACCGAAGAATGTAGGCTAAGCAATTGTGCTCATATTTATTCGACTGTTGTATTGTTATCAAAATATTTATGGAGTAGCAAGCGTTAGAGTTGGTTTTTTCGTTTTCGTCAATTGAACGGGATCACGAGAATGAAATTATATCAGAGTTTCTTTGAGAATTTTATATTGTCGTCACACGATTAAGATGAAAGTTAGAAGTACGTTTTTGCATTTTTTAAAGTTAAAATTTATTTTATTGTCGTTTCAATGTTTCTTGTGGCTCTGTAAATATGTTGCTGCAGTGTTGCACTAAACTGTCGAGTTAATAAAATATAATATAGTAAGAAAAATTCGGTTTTCACTTAAATTATATTATAAAGAACAACTCTATAGGTCCTCAAATATCGCTGACCATTAAGCCACCGAGACTTCCCCCTGGACTGCTAATACACATGTACGTGTGTATATATATACACAGTTTGTGAGAAACGGAAGTACAGAGTCTGCATACAGTTGCATTCGCTCACCACTAGATAGCAGCAAATGTCTCATTTGATCGCCTCGCTCTTAAACTCGCTCCTTGCCATTTGAGTGATCAGCTTGCCGCTTGTTGTCTCTTTGTTACTTCCAAAATACATTGTAGAAAACAAATTTAAGTATTTTTAATTTTAAAAAGAAATTGTACATGTATGTATGGTGACGTATATTCAAAGATGTGAGTTGGTTGCTCATGTGAGCCAAGGTAAGATGCAGTTCTTGAACACGGTTTCGTTGCGATGCCATTCCAGATGTTTGACTCCGGCCACCTCGTACATCTGAACCACTTTGCGATGGTACAGTGTGTTCAATCCAAACGAGTTCTCCTTGAAGACCTTTAAATAGAGACAATTCGTTTCAGTTCAATAAAAGTCACCGCCGACGAATTTTGTTTCTGAAAGTCTATTTACAGAAAATATGGACTCTGACCTTTTG
This sequence comes from Mycogona germanica, assembly GCA_034698785.1. NCBI lineage: Eukaryota > Metazoa > Arthropoda > Diplopoda > Chordeumatida > Chordeumatidae > Mycogona > Mycogona germanica. The sequence continues at coordinate 3,489 of JAQGBY010006826.1, read as the reverse complement.
ATTCGTCATTTCCACGATGGTTTCGTTTTCGTCGTAGAACCCGAAGTGGCTGGAAAAAAGGGGGAAATAGAAATCGGAATTGGCTGGATAACGTCTAACCGTAAGTTTTGATTTCAGATTTTACAACTTGATTACCTTGATTGCCAAGGAGTGATGACGCCATCGTCAGGTCCGCCAATCAGTACCAATCGATTGATGTTTTCAAAGTTCCTCCTCATTTCTGAAAACCAAAACCAGAATTGATTTATCAGGGACGGAGGCAATTGTAAAAAGGTTTTGACAACTACCTGAATCATTTGTTTGAAAATTATAATTTGAAATAGTAACTCACGTTCGCTGTTTGGGTTAAACGTCTCGTTGTTTAGAACTGCAAGATACCGACTGCTCTTTCTGTAAATGTCCTGATGATGTGGATCTGAAAGAATGGAGAAAAACACTTATTTCACACACAAAAAAATTGATTTTAGTCTAACATGCTGTTTTCGAATAAATTTCGATATTTATCAATGTGATTTTATTGAAAGGAAATTTTTTCTGTTCAATGAAGATGATAAAATGGCGTGTTTTGCAAGACATCATTTTACATCAACATTGACTAGTCCAATTGACTGGTAAATTGAAAATGCACTTTATATGATTTTCCAATGATCATGAAACAATGAAATTATTTTAAGAAATCGCAAAGAAAACTATTTAAAAAAGTGTCAATCCATTTTTAATTTCGTATTTTTTAAATTAAAGTGTAAAAAAGCAATCTTGGCATGGGGCCATATCGAAAGAAGGGGTGATAATCGTAAAGTTACAATCGCAGCGAATTTACCATTCCAGTAATTCCCCAAAGAGAGTTGCTGTCCATAACTTGTGTAAAGAATTCTGTGAAAATTGAAATACATTTTAGATGATTTTCCAATGACCGTGAAACAATGAAATTATTTTAAGAAATCGCAAAGAAAACAAGTTAACAAAGTGTCAAACCATTTAAAATAAAGCCAGAAACAACAAGGTGTTTTTAATTATCAATACTTCCACCTACTTGTACAGATTATCCCTCACGTAGCTGGGAAACAACTGCTTGAAATATGAAGTGTCTGTAAACGTCAAAATATCAAATTGCTTGTTAGTCAGACAGACACATTTATCAAATCAAATTCACGGTTTTGATTGAACTGACCGCCATATTGTCCCATCTGAGGAGCGCTCAGTGAGATGAAAGTGTCCACTCCAAGGTCGGGCACCGACGACAAGATGCCCCGGGCCACCAAACCCCCTACAGCACAAAACCACAACACGACATTACATACAACAAATTGTGACGTTTTTCGGGCTGTCCGTTCGGAGACGAGGTTTAAAATACACACCCTGGGAATAGCCGATGACGTGGATACCGCTATTGGTGGTGTTGCCGATGGCCTCAATGGAGGTGGCGAACCTCTTGGCCTGAGTCCACATGGGCACGATACTCTTCCAGCCATGGAACGCACTCCCGATTGTCACATTGGTACCCGGATGATACTGAAAAGTTAGTCATCCACCCAATTCAATCAAGACCAAAATAGTATACATTAAGCCGATAATAGTAATAACTAATTCCTGAAGATCAGATATAAACATTGTTTATCGACGATCTCGTTGTCGACTCTCGATTGCAGTCCAAAAACAATCATCCTATATTTTTGACAATCAGGACCGTTTAAAAATAATGACTTAACGATAATAATCAATTAATTAAAGTTCGGAAGAGTTATAGTTTCCAAACTCAAGTGTAGTTCCTTTTCTAAGTACCCCTCATGGTGCTAGGCAATAAACTTCACTTGTAACTCGGATGTTAAAGACCCAGTGTTCGAATCTCGGCAGATACGAAACTATTCATTAATGCCAATTTATGTGGGCATTTTGGGAGTTTACACACCTTGAAATAATTATTTTTTAAGAGTCTCAATTAGTTTTTCTTACTTTGGTGATGTAGCTGACCAGCGTATCCAAACTATGTTGCTTATCGAGAATCCCATGAATGATGAATACCGGTTTGTAGGCGTTAATTCGGATTGTCACTTGCCACAGAAGAAGAACTAGAACCGCGAATTTCATTTTGATCGATCTCTAATACACCAATATTTTTTTTCTTCCAATCTGAAAGGAACTCTCCTTCAACTGCAGGAAGCTCGAAATGCTGGTCAGTCGATTTGCGATTCCCGAATCGTCAGTTCACAACTGCAGTGTGCGTAGAAGTTGGCAACTATTTTGGTGGGTGCGTTAGGACATGAACGTGAAACCTCTTCATCGAGACTCGCCTCTTCGCTGTCGATAGCTGGAGCATAGTTAAAGAAAACTCACCGAAGATGTTTCACGATCACATCGCTGCACACCAGTTGTTAACACACACACATCACATCGTCCAATTGCATTTGCACGCTAACCGATTCACATGTACTTGACGACTAATTAAAATTTTAAAAATAAACAGAAAGCGTACATGTACTTAAATCATGTCGCTCGAGAAAGCCAAGGTCCCGGGATTTAATGTACATGTAACTGAGACGGAGACGATTTCACTTCATGTTCCTGTGCACCAATACAGTAATTAAATATTAAAGTTGTTTATGCAGCAGTTGCTCGATATGACGATATAGTTCGGCACTGTTCAGATAAAAATCACATGTTGTTATGTGTTATGCAATATTTTTGTCACTAACGATTTTTTCAGATTGCTGTGGTGCTCGCTGGATAACAACTCCACAACAAAGTGACATGTAAGACAGACGTCTCGACTAAATCAAAATGGTGGATGTCATGTTTCCACTCGCAATTACAATTTAATATCTACATGTACTCGTAGAGTACTCGAATGTATGTAATTTGTTCTCTATGTTTCGCTGCTCGCTGCCCTTTGCACGTACCAGTGCGCAAAAAGAATGACGGTGCGATCCTAATCGTGTCACGATCGGAAACTCGGCGGCCATCTTTAAAATAATTGAATATGGCGGACTTGCAGTGTACCGCGTAGATAGTGGCTCCTTCTAGCGATTGCGGGTCACACTTTTGTCGCAGCACTGCGGGATAAGGCTGGACTTGAATTTGGAGGCACGGGATTGCGTTGGCAGCGCCGCGACTAGCCTTCCTATCTGTGTCTCGCGAATTTCGATCTGAACAAGATATGACGTTGCGCGTGAACCCATTTTTAATGAACTTTGCGTTCGAACGGCAGAACATAATAGGCCTATGTTTGAGCTACTGATATAAACGATAAATAAATGGTTCACGGTCACAAGGTTCAACGACAGTTTTTAGAACTGAAAATTACAATATTATATTTTAGCATGCAATGCTGTCGGACGAACAAGAACTGTCTTCAGATATTGCCGTATGAGTCCTCATATGATATTGCACATCTTGATCTTGATATGATTTGTGTCATGATTAAATTGTGCCTACATTTGTTTTTTGAATACATTTTAATTATCTAAATTATCATCTAAATCTAAATCTAAA
>JAQGBY010006825.1:0-12554 GCA_034698785.1 Mycogona germanica | reverse complement strand
TGTCAATTATGGTTGCAAATTTTATAAGGCGTTTTGGGTTGTCACCATTGTGCTGTACGTTCAAACTTGTACAAACAACTGGCAAAGAACAATTAATCATTAACTAAATAAATTAATCACACTAAATTAATCATTAAGCAATAATAATAATACACCGTAAAACTTTGTATTTGACATTGTTATTCCGAAAGAGGAAGAATTATTTCATATATTTTCGCCAACTTCATCTCATCATCGTGGAAACCAATCTCAAACAGAAAATATTTATTACAGTACATCATAGAAGCTGTTTTACTTTTAGATAATTTTATTACTGTGAGTGTTTCACACAATCTCAGATTATATTTCTCATGCTCGCCACACAACGAACAGAATTTGGAATTATTAGTGTAAAAGTACTGTATATTTTTGAATAGACGAATCCATCGCAATACCAAAATATCCCAAAGCACATCGAAACTGCGCACGCACATATTAAAAATTGCTTCATGGGGAGAGGGGGGGGGGTATGACACACAGTAAGTACATTTACAAATTGCTTTTTCACGACAATGAAGCGAAGAATCGCTGTGCAACGCTTTGCTCCAACATATGGCGATCGCATAAGAGGCTTCGCGCCGAAAACATGCTTAAGAGGAACAATGCATAATCGCCGGCTTATAATTGCAAATCGGAACACTCCAAATCTCAACGAGGCCGCGAGCTTGCGAGTCTCTTCATACTCCAGAAGAAAAAAATCGAGCAAGAAAGAAAAAAAGCGCAACACCTGAATAAGTGTATTCTCAACAACACCACTGAATATGCATAGCAAAGAACCCCGTAAGCGAGAGAAAAACACCAAAGTCTAGCCTAAAGTGTTTGCAGAAAGAAATGTGGTCCACGTCACCAATGTAGGCACATAAAAAAAGTGGTCGCGCAGCTCTTTTAGTCGTCAACAGCGCTGATGTTGTTTACTAATGCTGGTGGCAGTTTTCGAACAGCACAAAGGGCTAGATGATGATGGTAATCAACAAATATTAATAATACCTGTGGGACCCGGTTTCCATTTATAATTATTGTGCCTGTACGTAACAGGCCACAAGATCAGTCGACCGACCGGTGTGACAAAGCTGTTTTTAGATCGCTTTCGTTTCAGTTTTCCATCCGCCCGGTAATTAAAATAAGTTTATAGACTTTGTAATTGTGTTGAAAGAAAATAGGAAAAGCAGTTTATTACATGCAGGACCGTAATTGTCTATTGTACGTATGGTCAGAACAAAAAGTTTAAATTTTTTTATTGAACTTTTAACCCAATTCGAAAGCAATCACCAACGAAACTTGATCACTACAGAAGACATTGACGCCAATCGTGTTTTTATTATGCTTAAAAACGTCATCTTCAGAAATTTGGTGGGATTTTTTGTCCCGTTGTGTAATATTGTCTGGAATCGCTCGAGGCCACACAAAAAACACCTGATAAGTTATTTTAATACGCCCAAATTTGGTTTCTTTCTCGTTGACAAAAAAAAAACCGTTTCCGCGAAAACAGTTTTTGAGATTTGTTACACCAAGTAGCCATTCAAATCAATGACAATTTCAAATTCATGGAAAACGGGAACGTCGCTCCCTCTTTTTCTAGCTGCTCTTTATGTCAAACACCGTAATCATAGCAATTGGACGCGCTATGCTCGATGAACTTTGAAACTCTTGCGGGACGAAGTGAAGCTCGCGATCTAATGTGATGGCAAATATTTGTTTATACCACGGCCTCGTCCTCAGAAGCAGGTTGGCGGATGATGATCCTCCATGGGGGTACGCCAATACCGCGCGACACTCTCAAAAACCGAATGAACAAATATCCCACAAGGTAAGTATTGATAAAAGAGTTGGGCGCGCGCTCGCATGCATATTACGATAAGAGTTGAAAACAAATAAGGCGAATGGTAGTCAAAATAAACAACGATTAAATTTATTGAGAAATTGAGAAGAGGGCTCAGACACAATTGACATACAAAAAAACCCATCTCACTAGAAATGGGCGCTGCACCTCCTCACTAGGTGGCGCGCATGCCGTTATAAAGCAGATGAAGTTAGGTGGCAATTGCTCACCAATCCCAACTCACCGTTGGGAGCGTTGGGAACGCAATGGGTCACTCTTTTCAAAAAAGGTTGTCACCCGGGCGTACATTTTCGATATTACTGGGGGGAAATCGTGCTATTGTGTACTATCAATTTTTGGGTGTTCAGTCCTCTGCTCATGACTGGCAGCCAGTAACGTCAAATCTTAAGTCAACGATTCATACCGACTGAGACAAAGTAAACGAGACAGGATTGTGGTCGCCCGGACAAGATTCTCGAACAATAACTTTTTATTGCGGCATTTTTTTTCTTCTTCTTCTCCATTCGCCAAACATGTTTTCTTCGTTCATGTAACGCACAGTCTGCACTAGCCCGCACAGCCACACACACACACGCGCGATCAAATACACTTGCACTGACTCACGCATGAATTGATATAACTAATTGGCTCGCTGTACTCGAGACCATACACGTACACTGTATAACCCACGGACCCCGTGTGGAGCATCTGCTGGCAAATTAACAGCACACAAGTCGGACAAACCTATTATAAACTGAAGAGAAAGAAAATGGCATAACGCGTGCGGCCATAGTCGATGGATGATTTATATAATGTGGAGCGGAAAATCGTCACCCTCACATCTCTTCGCTAGGATTTTCCAAATGTCCTAGAAGTTCAGAATTTCTTTTAATTTAACCTAACAAAAGAGCCTTTGATCTCATTGAAAAGACGTCAGGTACGACCAGTAATAAGAAATGTTCATTTGGAAATTGAAACCAACAAAATAACCCAATTTACGTTACGATTCTTCGCTAGCCAAACCATAACAGTATCAGACAACATCATAATATCAGCCACGCCTGCATAAAATTTATTGGTGCACCAGCACAAATGTTCTAATTACTAAGGTAATGAATGCACCGCAAAACTTAAATAAATAATAATAAAAAATAAGACTTTGGCTGGATGAAAACAAGCAGTGACCATTCAGTGGAGAAAAGTAAAAACAGAATATAAATTGCTAGTTAGACGACTGTGGCTTTCACATTTGCGGAAAGCGATCCAAACTCCACCAAAATGCCAATGAGTATCACTAGGATCGCTCTGCGCCTAACTGCAAGAATTGTATACGTCGAAACTGGTTTATCGGAACGTGCGCTTGCATAAGAATTCGTCGAAACTTTGTTGTTGCTCCAACGGATGGCGATGGTGCGAAGAAAAGAAAAAGATTATTCCTAATTTACAAACTGTACTGTATATGGCACAGCGACAGTGATATATCTTTATGGTGACCCGTGGATCTTCGGTGGCTGGTGGAGAGACGCCGGGTTCACGTGCACACGTGCTTTCGCACGTAGCCGTCCCACTTTCATCGTATAAGCGTTTGCCGACATGCGCGACGACGGGGTCAGACTGATAACACTACGCCGCTAGATGGCGTGTCGGTCGAGCGAAATTTGCATGCTGCATTGTTCTCGCGGGTCCGCTAATGCAACCCAAATTTATTATTAAAAATCTCGCACCCCTCTTCGTCAGTGTCGCGACGTGCCCGAATATATTGGCGGTACCACTGGCTAAGGCAGACAGACAGCGAATGCATTATAATATATCGGGTATTTCATTTATGAAGCATATGCTGTGGAGTCAATGACTTCACGAAGGGAGTTGCGCGGAAGGGAGACGACTCCAGCATGGTTAGGAATGTCCGGATTGTTACAAAAATTCTATGAACCGTCCCTACAACGGCATGTTGGTGGTTGGCCGACCACCAAGTTTCCACCATTTCCGGAGATTTGTTTTCCTTTCAATCCAAGCTTGTCAATTTGTGAGGCAAACCCGACCATTTTTTAACAATTTAAAATTAGTGGAAAAGGGCAGTGATCTCTTAACCCATCATCCAGTCCCCCCCCATAGGCCAACCTCTCGGCAGTCTAATCTCATTATGCCCGGAGTCTAAATAACTTATGCAAATGAGGCGGCGGCTGCAGCGACGCAGGGGGCTGCTCAGTGTTGATTCTGGAAAGGCGTCGACGAAACCAAAAAAATCTGTATCCTTCCCATGAGATCCCAGAGATTCATTTTTGACCATAGAATGTACCGCCGGCACCTAAAATAGAAGTTTCCCGTGAAAATCTAATTCAGGCCGGTACAGGTACATTGCAAATTGAATGCAAGCGCTCCTCGCCACGCCGCTCAAATCAACTGACGAGTCTCAGGAGGATAATATTGCTCGGTCCATGGGAACGTGTCCTTTTTTCACAGTAATTACTAACCACCACACCAACTGACCGGCAGCGGTGGTGGTTGGTGGTGGCTGTGTGGTTCGCACAATCGGTCGTCAGACGGCTTGACCGACGACAACCAGTTATAGAGGCAACACTGGTTGCGCTGCAACCGTCCTGCGCGTTGACAAATAGAAAACAAACACACGCGCGAAGCCGACCGCATCTCTTGACTCGTGATGCTCTACGGATAGGCTGGTCGCGTGTGTCTTTCGTGTGCGAGATATCTATCCATCATCGCCCCTCATCGCGGCCCGCCATCTCGCTCGCTCTATGTTATTTATCATCGCGTATAAGGAAATGAGTAAGTATAGAAAGAAGTTGCCAGGGGATGAAGAGAGAGAAAAAACTAGTCCTCCCTCTCGGCGATATTAAAAACGACCTATGCACGATGTCCAATATATAATATGCATTAGCGGCGGATTGAAGTCGCGGCATTAATACGTAGGTTATCTGCACGCCAACACTGGAAAATCCGACAGGATACGTCATCCCAGCATAAATTTAATTCCGAATAATAAGCTAGAGAACGATGTGTGATTGCCCACGCTGTGACGCTTACATCTGGCTAATCACATGCGAACGATTTTTTTTTGCAAACTTATTAATGAAAACTATTAGTACATTGGTGGACACGCAATGACGCTTAATGAGCACGGACCAAATTTCTCATGAAGAAAACCAAAAAATATATTGAACAAACAAACGCGAGGGAGTTCGCACCAGAGTATTATATTAGTTGGCTCAATGAAGTAGAAGTTGATAGATGATCAGATGATATTAAAAAAACCAAAGGAGCAAAACTTTTTAGAAACGTCTTTGAGCAACGTCACGGATTCCTGGTCACAGGCCTGTCTGTTCGGGTCTGCCGTTTTCCAATCAGAGTTGTTTAACAAGGCAGTCTCATAGCTGAGATAGTAATTTATTTGTTTAATGAACAGTTAAAGAACCATTCCAAACGGCTGTTGAGGCGGTCACTTCATTTACTGAGTGGACAATTACGTGTGCAAAGATCGATGCCGCAAGCTCTCCCTCTGGTTCAGCGAAAGTAGGCTCGTGCTGCCGTCGCACCGGGCATGCCCAGTCATGCCAAGGACAAGTTAAAAAATAACGTTAACAACACCTGTGGTCATTGTCGTTAATGTTCAATTACCTTCTCAAATGCGATTTTCAAGGTTTTTACAGAAACAGCTCCAAATATTTTTTTTCAACCTCTTAATCATTTCTTGCCCCCATGCCCAACCAATAAAACAGTGAGCTATATTAAATCTTAGTTTGAGTTGATAACGCCAAAAAGAATACTCTGAAATAGCGCACATAACACTAGATTCGTCATAGAATCATACACTTATGAAAAATTTATATCATGGTTAACCGCATTCGCCTTCGATTCGATTTCAGAGTCAATCGACGTAGACGATTGTATCGCCTAAATGACGTCACTTTGTGGGTGCTTTCCGCAAGCTCAGTTATGGAAACATATTTTTATACTCAGGGAGGGGGGGAGTGTAGGCGTGAAATCGTCTAATTGACATTTCATTCATTGTTTAGGACTGATTATAATCTGCGACAATATATGTTTGGTGGCGCCACCTTAGACAGGTAAAAATAACGTCTGAAAGAGGTGACGGATGGGAGCTGTTTATGCAGTTGGTTATAAAGGGTCCATAACGGGGTCCTTGCCACCTTGGGGATGGAGCGACAGACCGAGTAGTTGCAGCTGCCGACGCAAGCTGTTCCTTCGTCTCTCTCTGCCAACACACACACATACTCGGAGGGCAGGTGTGAACTCGCGCGAATCTCGGTGCACAGGACCTTGTGCCAGCCAAGGCCGTTTCCGCAAATATAATAATAATCCCGAGCAAGACGACAGATGGCGGAGCCGTGTTGCGCCTTTTTCCATCACTAGGACGGGACGGAACGGGACGGGGACGGACGGACGACCTCATTCCGATTCACACGCGCCTAGCGCGCGCCAACCAACAAAAAATATACAAACGCAATTTCGAAAGATGGCATTCGTCAGAAACCTCCTGGCCGCTCAGTAGTGGTGCTATCCGACGATCTCATTACGTTTGGCAAGATGGAAATGCCCCCATAGCATTTTTAAAAAGATTTAACTTTGTTGAATTTCGTTACATTTGTTGACAAAGTAATTTGCATACTGTGTTGCGAGATAATGATGGTAAGTCGGCCGGAAAAGGCGGGCTAACGCCTTGCTTGGCACCACCACCTCGAGTGAGATTTAAAATATCAAAATATTCAACATCAGATGAAATGCTCGTAAACATGTACCTGTCCGAAAGACAATGGAAGATGTTTAAGACCGGCACTCTATTTGTGTAAAGATTCCTTTTTAACGCTACTGGATCAACCTAATGCGTTTTCCGTGTGGCCTGCAGAAATTCGGTAACTGTCATTACACATTGTGGCAAATGACTTTTTTATTATTATTTTGCGGCCTGCGGTTAGATATATATATCATTAAACCATAGTCTGGCAAGCATCAAAGACTTTTTAAGTTATCGCCCCAGGACCCCCCAAGACAACGCTTGTTAAAAACTGAGTGTTGTGAAGTTTTCTCTGCCAAATGCTTTTAATGAGACTAGCTTATGAGAGTAGTGGTAAACTGGTTTTTTTATTTTTTCTTGTTGTTACAGATTGCCTGCAGACCATTATTATTTGGTTTTTGGAACTTGTACAAAACAACCACTTTTTGTGCTGGTACCATTTATTCTTGACAACCGCGTGAAGTGTCCTGATCTGAATGATGAGCACGCGAAATTGAGATAACGTTTGTACGCTATAGGTTCAGAGTTCGATTCCCAGCAGATAAAAAATTATATTCTGCATGTCACAAAAAACTCCAGATCTCATATTTCTTCTTGAAAGATCTGCGACTTCCATTTGTGCGGAACAAAATAGAATGGTATTTTTGCACGATGGACACCAACGCCATCTATTGAAGCCGATAATTTAGACAATGTTAGACCATTTAGTACAATGCGAAATCCTTATTACGCTGCTCCTTTTCGGTCCAACCTTACACGTTAGGGCTCTCAAAAATGATACGCTTTTTTTTGCGATTTAGTTATATAGAAATTGTATACGATGACGCAGCTTCTCCCAATCATCGATTCGAGCCACACCCCAATTAAACGATAATCTGACAGGAGGCTCCAGCCACAACTCACATTACAGGGTGGTTGTTTCCTTCTCACCCCCATCCAACGTCAGGACTTACCAGCAAACGCGCCTTGTGGGCATCCATCCCAATTGCAAGATTAAACAATCTGCACAGTGGAAATTGTAGAATAAGTTGTGGCAAGGCTAGTTAAGAGGATTGGAAAAATCGGTTCAGACAACGATTTCCGATCCAAAACCATGTTCTATGTATGACCAGGCGGAGTCACACGATAATAATTGCTCGGCAATGTGTCGGGACCCTCGCTACGATTTGGCCCGCGCTGACGCCGCGCCGCGGGCAGGCCACCAAACACTGGTCGAAATTTAAGTAAAGCATGCCATCCGTAACATGGCGCCACATATTCTACTAGTATGGCCAGAGGATTTTGTACGCTCAGATAAAAAAAATTGCGGCGTGTGTGAGAGAGGTAAAAGTTGCCTTGCCTACGTCTGGCCAAGCTGGCCCGTAAATGCATCGGGCAGCTGTCATTCCTACGGACAAGCTGCAGATGCTGCAACTGCCGACCTCGACTAACCCCCTTCCCCCTCGTCCCCTACCTCCCCATGCCAGTCCCTCCACTCTACAGCACACACCTCCAATCTTCCCATTATCTATCCTCCCCCAAAATTCCAACGCAGCCACTTGGCGAAACCCCGACTTCAGGTCAAGGCGTCGTGTCGGTGCTGTGAGACGAGCTGACACCTTTCCAACAAAAAATGGTAGAAAAATCCGTAAAACGGATGCCATATTTTGGTTGGCCTAATGATAGGTTTCGTCATACCTGGTTATTATAATTATTATATATTATATTAACTTACTGTACAATTAATTGCAACTCTTTGTTGTCATTAACGCTGAGTTTGGCTTCCTTTTTAAATCATTCCACCGGTTTAACTTTGTTTCCCCCCTTAAAATTGACTGCTTTTTCTATATATAATTATCCTCTGTAAATTTGTGCTGGCTTTTCTTGATAAATAAATGAACTTAAAACAACATTTTCATGAATTCGCATGACTACTGTGTGTGTCAAAGTCGTTTCCGACCTCTGGTGACCCTGTAGATAAAAGCTCTCTAATGTTTCCGATCGTGTTCGGTTCACCTACTTGTTAAAAAAAATATCAGCTCATTTAATCATATTATCCTCGGAAAGGCTGAACCAAAAATACGAAATATATTCGAGTATCCAATAAGTAATGAACTGCTAAAAACAACCACACTTCAAACAAATTCTTTAATGATGTGCCGTTTATATTTTTTTGGGTTTTCAAGTTCGGCAGGTTTTGTAATACTCTAAAAGTAGGCGTGGTTAGGCCTATGGTCCCCTAAGCTGTTTGTACAGCAGACAGGCCACGATAATCGGCACAAATTTTCGACCGAGTCTTGATTTTCAAGGATATTTTCGAGCGCCGCCGGCTACCGGGCCGAGGTACGCGTGCGCGGACGCCGAATATATATCTCGCCATTAAAGTAATTACCAACGTGTGCCGGGGCACAGCCATGTAAAAGTGTAGAACAAGTCTTCAACAAGAAAGAGCGCGCGCCACAAATACTGAGGTGAAGACGTCCATCTCTCGGCCGCGAATTTTAAACCTGCAACGTCAAGGTCTCGTCACACTCAAATCAGTAGCGAGTCACGCACACTAAAATAATTTAAATTTATAAAGCCGAAATTCGATCGTAACGCGATAAATACTTTTTATAATATCGAGGACCCGCGTCCACAAATTGCTTACTGCTTACTGCTTACTGCGCGACTAAGGAGGGACAACCTCTCGGAGGAAGTCCATTTCAAAGATCGTAAGCAATGAGAATCGAACAAGAGTCCGTCGTACCATGTGAAATAGGCGAGAAAATGTAACCCGACAGTTTCTTCAATAAGAATCGAGTTTTTCAAAACCTTTATCGACTGTTTATCTTACATCGTTTTTAGTGCACTTCCTTAAAAGAAAAAAGCTTCGAAACATGGAATGTCACTGATAACACTAAAGTGAGTTGGTCGGTTTGTCGGCCAAACGCTTGGGAACCATCTGGGTTTCACCGACTTCGGCATTTGACGATCTGAAAACCGTAAAAAACGGCTAGTAAACGGACATGCTTGATCAAATATATGGGTTAACTTTAGTGTATTATACGCAATTTCACTGACCAAGCTTTTAACGGAGGGTAATAAATTTAAGGACGCCAACACGAACCCGGCGCGGGTTCTCGAAAATTTCGATCCCGGGGTACTACTGGTCGTGTCCCCTCACATAGTGCCTAAGCACCATGAGGGGACGAAACGCCTGTAGTGCGGTTGATTGGAATTTTTAAAAAAACATATCGGACAGATTAAAACGCCATCAAAGATTTCCTTATCCCAATGTTCACCATTAAAGCAAAAACACTTTGAATTTTTTTACGGAAATGATAAGATGGTGCTCGACAAATCAGTTGCGCACCGGCGAGTTCTGAATGAATTGAATATTTGAAAAATTATTAATTATCTTTTTTTGCGAAACGCGAATATTATTTGAAAATCAAATTTCGTTTACATGCAATAGTGAAAAGTGAAGTACCCGCCAACAATGGATAAAAACCAGGAAAAGATCGATAGTTCCGAATGACTTATTTGAATATCAATTGTGCTGGATTTACACTGTTTATGTACAAAAGGAACATACTCGAGGGAAGAAGTATTATCTCGAGTGCAGTACGGTGTTTTGGATTTCACAGGCCTTACACAAAATCCACAACACATCGACGCGAATATGTAGTGGAGTGGGCAGAAACCCGACCGTGGGACAAAGGTAATAACTGCGAATCTTTTGGTCTAAGTATAAACAATTACGATTTCTCCTGACGTTTTCCCGCGCCATAGTCTTCACTAGCCATGCCATAAATTCACTCCCTCCACCTGTGAAAGACGCTCGTCCCACTTACGGGTACAAGCACACCCGTAAGACGTGACGAAATTGTCAAAGTACCCCACACAAAAAAAGCAGATAGTACACGGTAAACTTGTGATTCTTGCTATTTCACACACATGAGCAGTTTTCAACCAATTGCATTTCAATGAGAAGTTGGAAATGTTTAAAACAAAAACGCCGACAACGAAAGCTGAGTCAGTCAAATCCGCAAAAAAGCATAACATAATTTAGAGTGGATATTTTTCATTCGCAAACGAGGGACGCACATCAAAATGTTGCAGCAATAAAATATGTTTTTTGATCAAATTTCGCGACAAAATTGTATTCAGAATACTTAGGAATATTTACGAGTGTTCGCATCGTCAAGTACACTTGTGCAGGAACGAAGTACTTTGAGCAATAATACGTTTGGAACATAGCATAAAAACGTCTCTTTGAAAGGGACCACTCATGTCTGTTTCATGGAGCAACGCAAGCGCTTATAACGTGTTTGTAGCCCAGTTTTACCAGTACAAATGCAAACAAGTGCAAGATTTTGTTCAAAAAATGTAGGTCTACGCGGGCCGACCAAAACGTGGCAACATCAAAGACGTGGGCGGCTAGAATGTTAGTTTAGAAAATACGATTTTCGAAAATAATAATGGCAGGAGGTGATGGAGGGTGGTGAGCAAGTGTTGTGTGCCCGCCGAAACTAGCATGTGGAAACTTGCGACCAGCATTGTCGAATTTTATGTAAAGAATTTACTTTAACGCCTGAACACAAAAAGAAAAAAAAAAGAGGGTGGAATCACGGGAACAATCATGTATCGAAGCTTTTTCGTCTTGAAGTGCTGCAACAGCTTTTCAATTTTTTTTCACGCTAGTCGCCGCACCGAACTGCATTTGTGGCATAAAAACTATAAGGTGCCGAAAGCTCGATTATAGCTATTTTAAAGATTAATATATGCGCTCCTCTTTTTCTTTTCAAGTGTCGACGGACGCACTAGAGAATAACACAAGGCTAAATAAAGACTGCCATGTACGTACAGAAGATGTTACAAAATTGTGTCCCAGGCAGAAAGTCTTCAGAGTTGAGGACTGGCCTCGCCAAGATAGTGGTATTTTAATTTATTCTATTTATTTATACCAATTTTTTGCAAACTTAGTGAATTATTTTGCTATTTTATGTATTGATATGATATATTTTCTCTCATAAAGAAATGACAAAAACAAAATATTTCAGGACGCACAACTACTTCACTATCTTTCGTTGGTTACTTCGTATGGTCAAGACGGCATATGAGTTTTATTGCTACCTGTAGAAGGCACTTGAGGACATCGGACGATGCTATAAAGATTAGCTTGCAGTCAAGTAACAAACGAATGTGTCACACTGTAGCTTTTCGGCTACAATAATAAATTATATCGTTTCGAATTTTGCGCTGCAAATGGTATTCTAAACGAGCAGACATAAATACTCCCTCCCTCCCTCCCTCCCTCCCTCAACACGGCCGCTAACGTGGCGACTCGCAAGATAGCACAACCTTGAAAGTTGAAAATCCGAATTTGCAATTCAAAAAAGCGAAGGCATATTTATTGCCCGCATGATCGGCCTATCAGTGTTGACCTATCGGAACCTCATAGCAATGCATATATCCCCCCTCCCCATCATGAGAACCAACAGGTAAAAGCATATTATTTTCTCAAACACAAGGAAGAACCCTTCTAACCCCCAAACCGGAAAAGGCTGGTGTATGTGCAGGCAAGGCGAAATGTTCCGCTGGAAAAACCCATACGCGGCAACCAAAACCAGATAGCACAAAGAAAAAGAAAAACTCGTCTATAAAAGATATTCAGACAGGTCAACTCTGACCTCGCCAGTCTTCCGTTGCCGCTCAAAAGAGACCCAACCCGCGTATGAGTGACGGCGCCTACACAAACACGTCGTACAATATCTGGACAAGTGAGAATTCCTTTTCCTCTTGGTATAAGCAGTAGCTAGCACCTGTCCATGTAGGAGAGAACTCGCCGACGTCAAGTATAATATATTCAAATACCAGCTACAAAGCCTAAACGAATTTCTATTATCCATTTCCTTGCCTTACCGTGAAGCCAAATCCCCTATTGTTCTTCATTAGCGT
>JAQGBY010006824.1:0-12555 GCA_034698785.1 Mycogona germanica | reverse complement strand
CTGTTCAACAAGTCACCAAAATGTTCGACAACCTTGAAATTAAGGTGACTTACATAGAACATTAACACATTATTTACATATCATAGTTTCGCAGCAAAACTGCATTATTTACATGATAGAAACTATATTGACTATTATATCTTATATTATAAAATACAAGTTCAAAGTGCCTGTCTGTTCGGAACTTGCGAACGGCATAACCAAACGTAATGAAATTATACCTGCATATAGTTCGTCACATTAGTTGTCTAGCGAAAAAAATCCAGATATCTATTTCCAATATTTCCCAATAAATTAGTCGTAGCCAATTTCTTAAAAATCAACCATTCGCCTGAAAAATAAAATATGGCGTCTCCACATCAAATGAATGACGTTGTCGATCTCACGCGGAAACAAAGTACACCAGATTACAATTCCAAATTCATAGACATTTATATTTACCGGAATAATATCTTCA
Organism: Mycogona germanica; assembly: GCA_034698785.1. Taxonomy (NCBI): domain Eukaryota; kingdom Metazoa; phylum Arthropoda; class Diplopoda; order Chordeumatida; family Chordeumatidae; genus Mycogona; species Mycogona germanica. The sequence goes on along the minus strand of JAQGBY010006824.1, from coordinate 12,098 downwards.
ATATAAAAAATTTGAATTAGAATTACTTAAAACCAAAATTAATCGAAACATGACGTTATAGCAGGTGATGAATATACAACTGCAGTGTTACAGCGTTGCTCACGCACAAAACAGAGTTACACAAATTAATAGAAAATCAATATATCAAATAAAAATTATATATACATAGTGAGAAAAATATCTTCACATTTAATTGCTTATTTTTTCAGGGTAGCGTCCTCACTTATAAAGGTAACCGAAATTACTGCGCTTTGGTATCGACTTGTGAATCAAGTTCAATGAAAGTTTTATATTAATTATTCTTTTTTCCAAAATTCTTTTGTTGTACAATGTTTTAAAAACATTGTATATTTTGCAAGTGCCGAAAAAAGGTAATTACGGGAAACCCTATGCCATTTGGAGACATCAACACCATTGAATTGTGTGACACGAGCCTGACTCAACAAAGATCACAACAAAAACATTTGTGCTAATTACGAGCTCGTAAAATGAATTGGGACATGTCGATTATCAATAGCGCTGCCAACGCAAATATCGGCGAATGGGAAATTAACGGACAAAGCACCACTAGCAACGACAACCGCAATCATTCGTCATCTCATCTGCAAAAAGAGCGAATGAGCGCCACCTAGTGTTAAAGCACAATGTCCGTATACGAAACACCTATACGTACGTAAATCTATCAATCTAAAATATATAATGCGCTATGATCATCGGGTTCTATCGAGTCAGTGACCGAAGAGGTACATGCACAATTACACATTATATCACCAGCTATTAAATGTTACGAAATTCGGATTTGTTCACAAACAATTTCCGACAGATTCATACCAATGTACACTCAACGGATGAGGTGTCCACCAAGGTTGCTGCACCCGCTGATGGATTGCACCGGTAACCAGGGAGAGCTTAATAACCGTGAAGAATTTGAATAAAAAACAAAAGCTAAGTGTATATAAACTGTACACACAGGCTAGGTGTCCAGACTCTTTTCAGTGTTTCCCCAGTCTATAGGATTCGTGCCACATTAAACGAACATACGTTGAACTGTTCATCAACAAAATATTGCTGAAAATTGCTGAAGTACGATAAACTTGTTAAACCAATTAATCAGACACAAACACCTTGAATTATTGTTTACTGAATGAATATATTTGAAATGGAAGTGACATTCTCATTATGCATTGACAAATTTGGCATTCTCTAGGTTAAGAGACGAAAATCACAATGGACAAACAGCACAGGATCTTGACTCTCTTCCAGTGTGTATCAAGACTGGATATGCCAGAGGTAAGAGTACAACCATTTTCACACTGTGTGATCGAATTCATGCAAATAAAATCGGAGAAGTTTTGGCTTTCAACAATAGTCATAAAAAGAGCACCTTCAAACAACGAATTAAGAAAACTTGGATTGAACTCGACCAGCGAATCAAATAAAGGCGCGTTCGACTCCGGGCTTGTGTCAAGGCCATCGGAGAACATTTTTCGCACATTTTATAATTCATTTTTGGTCCTACACTATTGTTCTATGTGCCAAATTCCATTTAAATCGAAACATTTTTCACGAAGTTGAAATACTTTTTTATACGGGTACTCCGATGACTCACAGAGTATATAGAAACAAAGATACGATTAAAACCACTGTTTTTTTATCACTTCAAACGTATTTTCATCGAATGCAAAAAAATCTTTTAAAGGAATTGCAACCACGATTCGGCAATGATCAAAGAAAAAGTTCCAGCAACCAAGACATCGCCACCATCCTTGCCAATCTGGATCCAAAGAGGTCCCAAATCGCCAGATTTCCAAAAGGGGTACCATGCTCCCTCTTCGAGTGGTCCAACATGGCCGAAGCATTTCGAGTAGCCAAACTACTATTAGGTGATTATTATAATAAGTTGAAAACTACTATTATAAATTTCAAGAAATAAACATCTCCAATATTAAAAAAGCAACAAAAATAAAATAAAACACTAAATGGTGACAATAGGCTTTTAAGACGCAAGGCAGACATTTATTTGCGATTTAAATCTATGTAAGGTAATTGTTGATTTTCGTTGCCAGATCAAAGTTCATTTGAGGACTTTGTGAGCACGGCCACTGCTCTGAAAACGGTGGTGAATGAAGAGATGTTCGTATTCGCCATGATGTATTCGGTGCTGCACCGTCCGGACACCAGGGGGTGTCAAGTGCCTCCGGTGGAAGAAGTACTTCCGGAGTGCTACTTCCCGTCCACCGTCTTAAGTCAAGCCAGCGCGGCGGTAAAAAAGAGCACGGCAGAGGTAAAATGTTGAAGAAAATAAATCCACGAACCAGATTAAATTAATTCAACTTTCTTACTACTGGTAGGACGCAATGGAGATCTGGTAGGACGCACAAAAGATTTCTAAAATATCAGTATATAAAATCAACATTTTTAAAGATTAAATACGCTCAAAATTTAAATAATTTTCAGAATGTTCGGCTCTTGCGATTCCGCTTGACGCTTGCTCTCAAGAGCAAGCACTCTTGACTCATAAAAAAGTGCGGATTTCATCGGTAAAGATGACGATGAAATCTTAAAAAATTATCGCTTTTAAAATAAAACGCTCAAATTTCCGGTCTTTCAATGAGTCTTCAAAGAATTGATAGGGTGGATAATTAATGTTGTCCACCTCCAGGCGACCTCACCGGTGGAAGTCGACTACACCATCGACCGCAACGAGCTCGACGTCGAATCGCGGCTCGCTTACTTCCGCGAAGATCTACAGCTCAATTCCCACCACTGGCATTGGCACGTGGCCTATCCCTTCGTGTGGGATCCGTCGACGCAAGATGGCAGCAAAGACCGCAAGGGGGAGCTGTTTTACTACATGCACCAACAAGTCATCGCCAGGTATGGACGAGCCTTCATAATGACAAAACCATATCGTACGAAGAAGTCAAACGACCTACTTTGTATATATAATACTCACTAAGATGGTGGAATTGAACTGGACAATTGTAGTCCTGCAATTCCACCATCTGTTCCACTCCTCTCTACTTTCTTACAATATATAATATTTGTTAACATGAAATAGTGGCGCCTCACTACAACCAGATCACGTAGGGTTGAATAAACGCTCAAATAGCCTATTAATACTTCAGCGTGCTTGAGTTTGACAGACTTGCGCTTGAAATGGGACAAAACCTGCCTTCGAGGTCACAGGTGCTTTCTTGAGTTTGAAGATTAATACAGAGAACATACAGAATAGAATAGAACTGGTTGTTATTGTACACCGACATTAATATTACGACGCACCCCCTGGAATTAATGAGTGGAGAGCTCGCATTCCAAAGTGCGTAATAACTTGGTCTCAGGAGGATATTCACAATTGCAGTATATCTTAAGTATAACGTAAAAATTAAGGAAAAAATACAAAAACTGTTTCAGTTCAAAAAAATGTTGACTACCTTTTCCTTTCTTCTAAATGTCTTGTACAGGTACGACGCTGAACGTTTGAGCAATGATTTGCCTCGGGTTCGCCCACTCATCAACTTTCGTGCGCCGATCACAGTAAGACATATTTTCCTCAAGATGTTTTTTGTAGTTTACCTTTAGCTGGATTTTTTTTATATTTCCCATTCATTTCAAGGGCATTTATAATTTTCGTGATTCTCTCTCTCACTCTCTTAACATTGCGTGATGCACTCGTGCTCTTCACATTGCCAAATACGAATGAATTTGCAGTCTTAGCTCTTGTTTATTTACACTGTATATTGGTGAAACTAAACTAAAAAGGGATCTCTTAAACAGCTGGAGCTGTGTTTTGAAAACAGTAGTGCGTCCACTTTATAGCAAATAATGCTGCCAACATAAAATTGTTTAACTGTAAAACTGCTAAACATATAGTAATTTATGTATTTTCTTCAATTTTTAAAAAAATAATTTAAAAAGTACTTTCCAATATAAAAAGGTTGTTTTGCTGGTCCTAAAATCAAATTACAACAATAAAAATGCATAGCTAGTGTTTCTGCACTTTTTATCAAATACAACGCTCAGTGTTGGTATAATCATAAAATTGTTCGCAAGAATTCAGAAAATCGTTGCTAGATTAATTTGAATACTCGAATATTATATTCCTTTTTACAGGGAGATTTATTTCTAAAAATACATGCGAATTAATTTAAAATTATCATACAAGCTTGTAGATACAAAAATGTTATGTAGCAATTGTAACGACGGACATTGATCAACATTTTAGTAGATAAGATAATCAAATTATTGAAAATCTTACCTAACCGTGCAGGAGGGCTACTATCCCAACTTAACGACGGTAAGCACGGGCATGATTTATCCCGGTCGCCCGGCTGACATGATGCCGGCCGATATCCCGGAAATCTCCATTGACCGATTGCAGCTATGGAAGAACCGTATATTAGAGGCCATTCACGTGGGTCACGTGACTGACGTAAGCACGCTCAACTATTTCCTACTTTCCAACTATTGACCCATACAATTTGAAAATGGAACAAATAATCGCCGCCTAGTGACAATAAGAATTTCTTTTAGAAAGCAGGCCATCATACTGCTCTGGTGGATCCAAGTGGTATCGACATCTTAGGATCCATCATGGAATCGGCAGTCGTCGGAATTAATCGTGACTACTACGGAAATTACCACAATCAGGGTCACATTCTGTTCTCCAAGATTCATGATCCAGATGGAAGATTCGGTGTAAGTAGTGTCCATCAACTTAACATCCATCCTACAATTCTAAGCGGACACTTCGAAACAGGCTGCTCTGTGATAACAATGATGATTATGAAAACCGCCCTCGCGCCTTACCGATAAGGAAGTCAGTTCTTCACTCTATTTTTGAACCTCTTTTGGTTTGAGCCCGTGAACAAGATTTCGACAAAGTCGAGCGAGACTCAACTAAAGACTGAAGAATCGTGACATTAAACAAACGCAACATTTCGAAATTCAATTTTTGACGCTCAAATGCATTCAATTTTATAATCCCAAATCAGAAGAAGGGGTCCATTTTGTTCATGCAATATCCGGCTTTCACTAAAACTGCACGTTTTTTTATTGAAGAAAAAAGTTATAACGAAAAGTTTCCTCTTCTCTTGTTTATGTTTCAAGAGTAATCGCAGCGTCATGGCGTTCTCGTCAACAACAATGAGGGACCCACTGTTCTATCGCTGGCACAAGGAAATTGACGACATATTTGCTGAATACAAAAGAACTCTGACACCTTACGATGAGATAGAGGTAACCAGGATATATTTTAATATTTTGAAATTACTTTTCGTAAAATAATAAAGGTTGAATCTGATTTATGTGCATGCATAAATTTAAATAAATGACCAAAGAATACAGGACTTCTTTTAATAGAAACCTTATTAACAAGAACGATAACACGATTTAGCAATAAATGTACTCGTAATTACCTACAAAATAAAATGCTTTAATATAGGAGGATCTATTCGTAAGATGAAATTTCAAGAATATAATATAAAAACACTACAATTTTCCTTGGATTTTTGTTTTTTTAAATGCCATTTTAGTACAATGGTAATGATGCGACGAAAATGACGAAACATGGTTAAATAAATTTGGCGATGTTGTGCTAATGCCTACTTTATCCGTGACCAAACAAATAGCTTAATTGGTCTAATGTTCGAGTGACGAAAGCCAACATTGTAGTGGAGAAAACCGAAAGGGAAAACCGAGTTTACACCTACTGGCAAAAAGCGAAAGCACTACTTAGTCGAGGAATCGATTTCGGAACGCAACACCCGGTTTCGGTAAGACTTCAGTCTAAGTGAGACTCGATGCCACGTTCAACATAATGAATTCACGATACTAACCTATTGATAAAAATAAATCCGTAATATGTAATATCAGAGTTTAACGTTAATTCTCTAGGTGACTGATTCGAGAAAATAATATTCGCACAACCAAATATAATACAAATACGATTCGCTGTTAAAGTAATTCCAATTTTGTGTTTTTGTTCGTTGCAAAGGCAATATTTCAGCTATTGCAACATGAGGAATTCTGTTACGAAATCGAAGTGGAGAACTTGAGTACGGAATCGGTTCGAAGCGTGGTTCGCCTGTTTCTGGCCCCGACCAACGACGAATTCAACCAACCACTTAACTTCCAACAGCAGAGAACCCTTTTTATGGAAACAGACAAGTTCCAAGCAAATCGTAATATACAGAGAGACCCTGAAAATATGGACCCCTTTTATTATTTTTAATAAGTCGGTTTTTATCATATATAATTTTATATAATTTTATCTTAGGCAAACAGCATTTTTGCAACAAAGTTGAGCAAACGCGCTAGTTGTTGCGAATTGCATTAGTAATTGACCACAAACAAGACGCAGCATTATTAGTGAGAAATTTGAAAATGGAAATTTTAGTTTTGGAATTTTAATCTGACTATTTTTGGCTGACATATTAAAAATAATAAAAGGGGCCCACAGTTTCTGGTTCACCCTATCTATCAATCCTTGTCATTCTATGAACACTCTCGGTGGAAAATATTATACAAGGCCCGACTTTGTATTTTGATTTTTGATTTCTTAACTTAAATATTTGTTGGACATTTGGAAAATACCTGGATACGAAAGATGTTCATATGGAAATGACAATTTCGACTTGTGCAATATAAAATAAAAACGCGTTTCCTAAATCGTGCGATGTTTATCCAAACCAAAATCGTGTGAAAGAATCGATTATCAAATCTGTGTTGTTGCAGTGCAACCCGGGCTCCAGACGTTGACCCGGCGTTCTGACCAATCCAACGTAACCCTCCCCACTGCTATGGGATTCGAGCAGTTGGAGAATCTGCCGCAAGAATCGGAAACTGGCGAAGGCTTCTGCGGCTGCGGATGGCCACATCATCTCCTGCTGCCCAAGGGACGAGTGGGTGGGATGCCCTTTGACCTGTTCGTCATGATCACCAATTGGGACGAAGATAAGGTATGTGGGTCATCTTCTTGTACTTGTACACTGGGCGGCCTGTACAATTTGAAGGACGGACATTAAATAAACAAACGAGTCATAAAATCCGTGGTGCAGACTGGCCAAATGGCCGTGGTGCAGACGTCAAAAACTGACTAAAGAAAAAAGGAGTTTTTGTGAAAGTATTTTGGAATGTCTTTTTTTTTGTTTGTTACTCGCTTGTCGTTTTCTTTTCTTTTGAGTGGTTTGCAATGTGGACATAAAACGCATTGAAATAATAATATTAAAAAAAAATGACTCTAGAGGTCATTTGGCGGGATTTTAATCGATTTGCTGGACATCTGTGGTACGGACGTGGAATACTGATTTTTGAAATAGGAGGCAATACCACTTTGTGAAAATAAAAATGTCTTCATCACACGCGCGAAATGAAATGTGAAATGTACTCTCCTGCATTATCAACTGAATACAAATGTAAATAAAGGCAACTGAATACAAATTAATAAGGAAACATAACGCGATTCCTCAAAAAGAAATGTACTTTTTTGGTCGTCTTTAAAAACCAGAACATTTTAAATGCACACAAAAATAGTTTATTCACATTTTCCTCCGATTTCAGGTGGACAATCTCCCGGAGAAGTGTTGCGGAGATGCGGCCAGCTATTGCGGAATCCGCGATCAAAAGTACCCTGACAAGCGTAACATGGGTTTCCCGTTCGATCGTCCTGTTCCTGAAAGCGTGGAGACACTTCGCGACTTTCTAAAACCCAATATGGCCGCCACCAGCATTACCATTGCACACCTGGACCTGGTTGTGCCGATAGGTGACACTTTCCAGGGGCCTCCCGTGGCGGACCTATAAGAGAAAAACCAAATTTGATAATCCAAAAATATGTTGATGTTGAAATTTTCCAAATTCTATATGTGATTCGTGTTATATAAATTTAAAACACTGATGATTCCGCCTCCATAATAACCATTAAATTGGCGACATATGAATCCATTTTAAAGAATAATTGAATCGATGACAATTGTGATAAGATTACAATTACAAATTTTACCCTCAAGCAGTCCCCAAGAGAGGGCATAAAGTTAAAATGCTGAATGAAAAGATTAATTGACATTGATTAAAATACCAGATTTACTGACATATTGGTAATATGACTATATAGTAATTGAAGGAAATTAATTTGTTGATTCGGTGAAGAACAAAAATAAACATGAAATGTTGGTAAATAAAATTAAACGAAATTGCCCATGTTCAACTCGTAAAAACAAGACTCAAGATCTCTTTAAAGGTTATGAGTGAAAAATGTTACTGTCACTTGTAGGCACGCATGTGTGGTAATCACACATATTTAATGTTGATTGAGTAGACTACTAAGAATCTGTAACAATGTGGTGGTACCTACATATTACGAGATAATAAAATCACGTACTGTCCATACAATTCCTTATAAAATTATCAGACGTCATATTCGTGTTACAAGCTCATAAATAGACAACAGTTGGCACTTCGCCAGTATTTATGCTGTAAACAAGATGTAGTCGTAAAGTAGGGAGACGAATTCGCCCGACGCGATGGCTTTTGAAAATAAAAACCCTACTTTGTCCAATTGCTGTCGCGCGCTGCAGTCACCAATGCGGACAAAAGGACTCGACCGAATGTCTCATTTCGTTAACGCGACAATAAAGGGAAAGTTTTCGATTTTTTGTTTCCTTTATAATTACAACCCCTAGTTGGTTTAAATACCGTCATTGGGTCATCGCTCGCTCCAGCGATCACGGAAACAGATTAACTACATCCGTTATCTGATCCAAGCCTGTGCACGTATTTTCGTTGCCAATTGTTGTTGTTTGTGTGTGGAAGACAATCATTTTATGGGGCACATATGCATGCCTACTCTGTCGAAAGCTTTCCTTAAATGATTTGATCCAAATTTACGATTGCGTAACTTTCATTGGCTAGTACTGTCTGTGAGACTAAACCAGTTTAGTTGCAAATGTGTTTCCTATATTTCGCACGTCCAGACACATCCGCTGATATATTTAAGAGGAGCAAGTTAAATCTGTAGGCCACAAAATCAGTTAGACCAAATGTGGTGGATGCAAAATCGTGATCAATCATACTGTGTTCAAGTTTCTCCAATTCTTCGTGCAATTGATATTTCAATTTAGTGAACTTCTCATTGGACTCGCATCAACAGCGGCGATTAAGTACGTTATTTTTGGGGAAAAGGATTTATCCTCCTGAGATCTCTACCTTAATGGGACACTTTTCTGGATATTCGCTTCTGTGAAAAGTTTCTGTGATACATGGCGACAAATGCGGAGTTACCAGGGATGAAACAAAAATGTGTTCGAAAAATGCTACCCTATTTACCGGTCCATGGATATGATTGCCGCACAACACATCAGCCGAACGACCCACTGATCGCAAGCTCATAACCCACTGGTAATAATTAAATCCCAATCGGTGAATTCGAACGCAGAACTTGCCCTCTGGGTCGAATGCGCCGATCTTTAACCTCTCGTCCACCACTTTGAAAGTCTCTGACCACAGAAACCTTTTCTAAACAGTGATAACAGGGAGATTCATCTCAGTAGCCGCGGCTGTCGGAACGTAACAAACGGACCATTTCCCTCAATTTAAACATGGCATTGACCGTTCGTTAAACGTTCGGAAATCAGCAAGACAAATAGGTGGCAGCGCCTGCATTGATTTGCCGATACCGTGACGGGAGTGCGGAAAAATTGATCACTTTTCCAGACGATGTTTACAAAAAAATATCACTTTGACAGACTGGAGTCATGGACTGGCTCCGTTGATTCTTCCGTGTTGTCCACCTTGTTTTTGCTAGTCAAACAGAATGTACCATCTAATTTTGTAATAAGGAAATTTATGATATGCGAAAGGACCTGTAAACGGTTGTTACTGACCGGCGAAACAGGCAAATCAATCAATCATTCCGATAAACGGGAGATAAGACCAATTTTGGACAATTCCCAATAAATCATAGTCCAACAGTGAAAAATAGCTGAAAGGATAATTATTATGCAAACAATGGAGCGACACATTGTTTCCGGTTCTGCATTGTCTTAAGTCAGCGTTGCATTGTGAAGGTAGTTGTCACCGTTCTCGGCGATTGGTTGTCACGAAGCAAAGGACTAAAATAGTGAAATTAATCATATCGTGGAACGGCAAGAACATCTCAGGACTCTCTTAGTATACGGGTAGAATCGACATTTTATATGTATGATTAGAATGCGGCAATCATAAATGAGAATATGAAAATGAGACGTTGAATCGTGCTAGTTGAAGGTAAAACGATAAACGAAACGGTCAATAGACAATAGCAACCACGTAACTGAATAGCTCAGTAAAAATAGGAAAAGAATAGTTATCTCGTCACTTTGGCTAGCAAACCAGCAATGAATCGAATATCAATAGTCTTGAGACCCCACAATAACAATTCGAAGTGTGAAAGCACGTTGTAGACTTGATTGAAGTATCGGCTGGTGCTGCGAAAGTAACGGGTTAGTTTCCTTTCGCTAAAAGCCACTGAACGCCATTTTTAGAATCGCAAAGCAAAGCGATGACGTCACATACACGCACGTACCCGAGGGTAATTAAAAAAGGAATGTATTGCTGGTCATCAGATTGAAACTGACGAACAAAATTTCAGAGCAAAATTGTTGAGAAAATTCGATTGGATAGGGTATATATTTACAAGAAGCATTTCAGTGTCCAGATCAAAAGGTGTCCCGTACATGGTAGGAGTCCGATCTCAGGAGGATAATGAAACTAGCCAATTTAAAATTGTTCACCCAAGAAAACATAGGCGGACTATATACATAATTACATTTAGATTCTGACATCTCCAACAGTTCTACATAATCGCCTTGTTCCGAAGAAAGAAAAAGACAATTAGCGAACCAGCGTTCGAAAAGAGTCGACTACGCACGCAAAAACTGAGAGACGAATTAACAAATGTGTGATTGGCGCAAAGTGTCCGCGTCCAACTCTGGCAAACGAGGCTGCGAGTACAGTCCGAAACAGCTGTGTCCTGGACAACACACTTCGAAAACAAAAGTAGGACTTGACGTCTCGTTAGAAATATCGTGCTTCGGTGTTTGAGGAGGTGCCATTGCTTCGACAAAATAGTGTCACGTATCGACGGTTCGAGGACAGCACCAGACGAAATTCTAGCCAAATTACAAGCTGAGGAGGTTGACGGTAAGAAGGGTCAGGTGGGGCGTTCTTTTTTTGTTACTCTATGCTAGCAAAATCGATTTTTGTCAAGAAAAAATATTTTTTGATAGTTTCTCCCCCAAAAATATGTTTCAAATTAAAGGTATATCTCCGGAGTCAATCTAACTCCAATGTCAAAATAAATAAATGAATCTCGAAATGGTATAAAAAAAAGGTTAATCTCAGAAGTCATACAGAAATCTAATCTCCTGCATTTTATATTAAAATTTCACACCATACTATTTGTTTCCTCATAAAATACTAAACTATTGACTTGAAAAGTAATCATGAAAACAATTTTTAATAAACTAGTAGCCACTTAATGATATTTGCTTCTCAGCAAACAATCGCACCATACAAACGTTTATTTTAAGATTTCTTATTATATGTGTGGTTGCGAATATATGTTAATGAATTAATTAAAAATTATTTCTCATGCAGCTTAATTTTGATTTCAATTAAGTATTCATTTTTATCAAAATGGCAAACTAATTTTTTAGGTGAACAAATATTATGCATCTACGATAATTGTTGAAAATAGATTTAGAAATAACTTTGATTTGATTCATTGTCATGCGTATATTAATTTAATAAAGAAATTTTAATTTAAAAAAAATGTCTTTTCAAAAAGATAAGTGCAAAAATTAGAACATTTCGCCTTCCGTTTTCTTTTATTTTTGATATATCTCCAAGATTGTTTTTTAAACTTGGATTATATAGAGAGCATTATTTTTTTTAATGAAATTATAACAATTAGATTCGAACAATATATTTTAATGATATTTAAAAAACGTTACATATCTTCACCTACGAGAACGGTTTTCTGTCTTTACAATTACAATATGTACCCACAAGCAGCCCCCAATAGAGGGGCCTATGGCGGGGGTCGAACGACCAGTTGTATC
>JAQGBY010006823.1:0-12555 GCA_034698785.1 Mycogona germanica | reverse complement strand
ACCAAAATGGCACCACTGGCAATGGCCAGCCAGTTCCAGGGCAGAAAATCACCCAGAATGTAGGCATAGAGGATGCCCAGATTGTACATGGTATTTTCAAAGGCGCACAGTCTGCCCCGAATGTTTTTGGGCGCTATCTCTGTGGTGTAGACAATCAACGTGGACAACGTGAGCCCCTGGAAGAAGCCAGTTATGAAACGGCCCACCATCATCACTGCAAAGCTCGGTGAACAGGCTGTGATGACCCAACCTATGAGGCTGGGTACAGATCCTACCTGCACGACATCAACATTACAATTACAAATTACAAATTTTACCCACTAGCAGCCCCCAAGAAAGTGGCCTATGGCGGGGGTCGAAAGACCAGTTGGGAACAGAAATGGATTTATTTTAAAAGGCTCTGGATTTGAAGCTGTCAGGACATTCCACTGTCTACACACTCTAGGGAAATAGGAGTTAAAATATGACGCAGTTGTACCTTGAAGCTCGTTCACCTTTTTAGTGTGGCCTCTTCCACTTATATTAGGAGCTGGGCACATCCAGAGTCCCCGATATCAACATTCCAATCCCCCTTCAGAATTCTGAGCAGCAACCTTAAACTGATCTCCCTCCTACCCAGTTCCAGTGTCTCCCAACCCACTTTTGACAACATGTCCAAGACACTGTCACCATGTTGTTGAACCATTTCAATTTCCCCTACAAGCCCCACATTGTGAGTATCCCAAATGGAACTGCAGTATTCGAGCAAAGGTCGGACCAAGGAAAAGTAGGCCACTGACTTAACCGTACTTGGACAGGCAACAGGGTGGGTTTAGAATCTCTGACAGGACAAGGGAGTACTGGATATTCTCGAATGGCAAATCGTCCATCTCACATGAGCTCGGCAATTTCAAAACTGTTGGAGAGGAGTGCGTTCAACTTCCAGGTGATCTGTATTTGAGGAAAGCGTCTTCGATCCGGAACTAATATCTGCCCCAATTTCAAGCCCGATTCACATTTCTCAAGTGAAGCTGAAATATTTTAATATTTTAGAATTAAGCTGAGCTATTACGAACGATTGTCCTGTCGTCAACATTGTTTATCAGTCTCGCCACTCGGAGCGCCACAAGTTGTCGGCGCATGACCTCAACGCCTCCAGCCAGCAACCGATCAAGCCAACGTTTTCGGTGGTCGCCTCAGGGTCGCCTCGACGACCAAATTCAATTAACTGACTGGTCCCATTGTTAACAAATAGGATTCCCGAACTGTACACCTTCTACTCGAGTTGACCGAAAACTACCGCCGATTATTATTATTATTGCATATTCCAAAAACAAAACTAAAAAAAAAACGCATAACGAGCCTAACAAACTGACGCCCGTAAATAGCGCGAAAAAACAACATTGAAGATTCTATTTCCAGGTACTCTGGAGCTAATTTCCTGGTGCGTCTCAGTTTACCATCTGCCCCCGAGGCCAACTGCATATGGCAATTACTTTGTCACCGCCATTTAGCCTATTAAATTTCGCCGCAGCCAAAAAATTCACAATTCGCGGCTAACTCGGTGAATATTTCACAGCCCAGTTTTCGTAAAATAAGGGGGACAAAACCCATCAATGTCGGCATCTCGCAAACACAGAATTTGGCCACCATAATGAACAGAAATTAGATGCCGACATACTTATTAGTGGAATACCTGACCATATACAACAACAACTGGGAGAACGAAAAGCGATAAACAAATTGCAGGTAGTAAACTGACGGGAGGACATCGAAAACAAAAATTTGCATTCTCAAAGAATCCGCTGAACACAGAATCGAATCGAGCAGACTCTGACGAAGACATTTTCTTAATCGAGTGTGGAAACTGCACAACCCCGGACACTTGAATCCAGCCTCAAGCCCTCAATAGACCGATTGCCTTTTCCGGCAGCGAAAACGTCACGCGCAGTGATGCCAGACGAAATGAAGATTATGACTTGTGATAATCAAACCTTCGACAATTAAAAAGAAATCGGTTGAAAATCAAATTATTATTTCCTTTTCATTTAGTGCATTATCATGAATTTGCATTGAAAAATACTTTGACAATTTGGACACTATTATTAATACAGAAATTCAGCAGATCTAGCGGTGACATGGCAGCAATAAAAAAAAACTTTAAGGGAGCTATTTTTCGCGACATAATAAACTGGATGAGAGCAATAAAATGCAACAATTATTTTTAAAAAAAATGTAAATTGATTTTTCCTAAACACCGCCAATTTAGCTAGATAATTTTCGAAGAAGCAAAAGCAGATCTACGAATTTTTCCACAACGTCCGTTTCCATTGGAATCCAATGGGAGAAAATGTCGTTCGGGAGCTTTCTATAATAATATCAGTTCAGTGAAACTGCACAACATTACTTCACAAAAGAAAACATTTGTCGATTTAATTTTTTAAAAACCATCGACAATTAATTTCGAGTATAAAACCGCGCCCTGCTTCGTGTCTACGATAATGAAACTAAAATCAGAGTATCCCTCCTCCCCCCTCACACACACACATATATAAAACATATCATAAAATGTACATGAGCTGTATATTATCCAGAGCCGGGAACTTGAAATATTTGAGCCTCGCCACCACTCCACTTCACCCGTCGATTTTTTCCATCATCATCATCATTTTCCGTTTGCTCCATCATCGCCACCATCACCACCACCACCACCATCACCACCACCACCACCATGCAACTACCACCACCAGCACCAACCACGAACAGCGTTTGAGCTACGACCGGCTCTCTCTCGTCCATTCATTCCAGCACTAAAACCAGATAATTGCTTTAATTGGCGCCTGTATTAGTAAATACTCCGATACCTTTTTCGTTATCATCGACAAAAAATAGTTAAAGCCCGCTTATTACGTTAGGTCATTATATCTCGGCCCCATCGCCTATCTTGGGAAAATCTTACCGCACCGTCATAAATACTGTCATTAGACGTCAAAAAATGGTAAAGGTGGGGTCGGGAGGTAGTGGTGGTGGCTGGTGGGGTGGGGTGGGGATGAGGAGGAGGGGGGATTAAAACTGGTCGGGGATGACTGGGGGTCGATCGCGATCAACTTGACGGGTGAACGAGAGAGATGTTACGCACAAGGAGATTAAGTTGGGTTTTTGAATATTGATTTTTTGGTGAAGGTGGTTGATTATTCGTTGGTCCAGTGGTCAATGGATCGAAGGGTATTGAGAGGGGTTCGAACACCAGGAAAAAGTAGTTACATTGTCACAGGGGGGCTTTATGAAAAGACGACGGTGTACTCAAAATGTTGTCCAAAGAAAATTTAGAAATGCAGTTGAAGAAAATTTAGAAATGCAGTTAAAGAAAATTAAGAAGTACAGTTAAAGAAAATTGTAATTCTGTTAAATTTTATAAAAAATTTAAAATTCTGTACGACTGTAGACACCCTATCATGACATTTTCGTATTGGTAACATGAAATACTCGTAAATATTTCTCTTAATTTCCCCCAATTAATTAAGATTTTTTTAAAACAAAATAATTGATAAAAAGAAGGCTTGAGAATCAAATTCATTCAAATGAATCAAATGTCACAGATTTTTCGAAAAAAGAATTAACGTTTGAAACAAATTAATTATTCCAACCTTTAATTGAATCAAACGCAACGCCATTGCATCGAAAAGCAGGATTCCATAACGCAAAGATAAAGAAATAACTTACAAAAAAAATAAACGACCGTCTGACATTCGACCAAACGAACTGACAATTTATTCAACCAGATCCACTGATTAATGAATTACCTACGCAAATTTAATTTTTAAAAAACCTCAGCGAGAGCAGTAGCGGTTTGACGCCAATTTGCAATACAGAACCCTCAAGTTTTACAATTACTACCTGTACAGGACTTTGGTTTAGGGGGAAAAGGTAAAGAGGGTGTGTGGTGGGGGGGGGGGGGTTAAAGATGTGGGAGTCGGTTCGTCGATACGAAACACGTTGAGCTATTTTTCAGCTGCTCGGGATCCCCGAGAGCCGAACTTTTCGAACAAGTCGATTTTAATTAGAGCGATGTCTATACCCACGCGTCACTGTGTGTTACGAGCCAACCGAAAATCGAATTTTAATTTGGGGGTGCACGTGGTCAATCAGCCTCTCTCCCCTCCCGGGACACCCCCATCACCCTTCCTCCAAACAAACCCTGCCTCTTCTCATCGGTCGCCTATTTCTTCTTCTTGCGGGGTCGATTGGAAGGAGGAGGAGTGGGGAAGGGCCAAGTTTTGTTTTACACCGTACGTGCTTCTTTCTAATTAATTGCGGCGCATCTCGGTATAACTACCGCGACCCAAAATACAGTGAATGTAGCCGGTGGGAGTTGGCCGGGTCTGTCCTTTTAATGCACATTGGCGTCGTATTTCGTGGTGGCGCTGTGACCAAATTGTGGCTCGCAAAAATACTGGACTCTGGGGTTCAGAGATCGATTACGATGGTTCCGGGCAATTCGATTTATTGAACTTCTGAAAGCATGTCACCGAATAGGGACACGAAAAATAGTCGTGTCTATTTTTTTTCAAATGTAAAAATAGGCTAAAGAAGAACCCGGATTTGCCCGGAATCATTAAAAGAGCAAATAGTGATGCGCGATATTATTCAAATAGAAAACTATCGATAGTTTAAGACTGACGAATTTTTAGCGGCTATCGCACATCACTACATGGTAGCGTGGTTTTCGGTAGTCCTAAAGTTCACAATCATTTTTGCTTTTGTGACGTCATTAGCCACAAATCCCACTTTTTGACCCCAATCAAATCTCACGTCTCTCAGTTTCCAGTAACTGACGGCAGATGGCGACACATGTCTTCACATACCATTTCCACATCATGCACCATTTGGCCACCACATGCTATATTAATCTTAATCTCAACACATCCCTTGACTGTTTAGTAAATTCATATCTCATGAACGCAACAACATAAAGACCCGAAGTAAGTTGAAATGTCCTCGGAATTAAGTCACTGCTCCACCGTTTCGCCCCGCAGTAATAACGAAGACACCAATTCCAAGATGGCAGCACCACCACCACATCAATATTGTACTGTTTTCTGGTCGAGCAACCGCGGAACAACAAGAACATCAAGATCGCGGCTCTTAAATATACAAACGCTAATAATAATTTTTTAAAAAGTAATCAAAGAATCGTGCTTCATCTAGTTAGACCGAAGCGTTTATAAAAATTAACATAGATAGCTATGTACGTGTGTGTAATTAGATGAAAATTAAAAAAACCAAAAAATGGCGCCGAGCCCATTTCCATCCGCAATAAACAGATCGGGAGGTGGATTTGGAGTTCCGCACTCGCTCGCAGGTGTAGAATGGACGAATCGGTGTTCTCCGAGTGTGCACCTTGTGTTATGGCTTCTTGCCGCCAGGCCTCTTTCAGCAGAAGTCTGAAGATGCTCATTAAGTTGGAGGAGAAAAGTAGACGATCAAAGTTGCATGTTGTGTGTGCGATAGAATAATGATTTTGCTTCTCGCACACGTAATCTCAACCAACACCTGAGACACCTGAGATCCTACCGCAATTTCAGCGAGTCGAAATCATCTTGGCACTCTGTAGCTAGTCCTATATTATAAAACGGAGATTTTGATGTTCATGTCCGGAGACTAACTCTCGAACGGGAAAACTAAATTGCATAAAATTTAACATTCAGATAGAAAACCATCACAATTCGCTAGCGACGGAATTTCATATCTCGATTTTCAATATTACATAATTAAAAAAGCGTTACCAAATTCTGGATAATCTCCCTTTCGCTTCAAACTTAAAAAATGGCGTCTCCACATCAAAAGCATGACGACGTCGATTTCACGAGACAACCAAGCACACCAGATAACAGTTCCAACCAAGCTCACCATATACTATTACCGGAATAATATTTTCAATATAAAAATAACATAACAATATTAAAAACAATTATTTTTTATTTTACTTCATATAACATCAACAGATTGTTGTTAATAAAACAAGAGTCCGACAGGAGCTTGGTGTGTTTGCCTCGTCACACGGGGCATTTTATTGCGATGCGTTACGCCGTTCGTGAGTTTTTCGATGTCACAGACAAACTATGTCTTAATTTCAACGCGCTAACTATGTTTTAATCTTCGACTCATATTCAACATTTTTCTTTGGTATTTATGTGTGAGGAATTTTTTTTTACAAATGCTAGTCTTGTTTACGAGTCCAGGAAGAGGACAACCAGTAGTAATTCTGATTGGTCACCCGGGGGTCCGAGGAGGAATTCGTCCGCTCCACCCACTCAACTCCTCGCACCAAAACAACAGATTCCAGCGATTATTCTAAATTTAAAAAAGGCGTGTGCGCATGTGCTGAGTGATCCAATTGCTCCATCGTCGTGTTCATTTTTTAATTATTGGTTTTGGAATATATATTTTTTTAATCGTTGGTCCTTATCGCGAGCGGCGCGCTCCCAAAAAAAATAATGATTCGAGCAAAATCTTAATTTTTTGCTACGGGGGGTTTGAGAGAGCAAACGTGCGTGTGAAAATCGGTCACCACGCAAAATACATATATATATATTCTGAGTCCCCGGCAATAACGAAACCAAGTTAATGATCACTTTTACGAAGAAAAGAAGTTACCACCACCACCACCACCTCCACCACCACCCCCAAGCGCTCATGATTATTCATGAGGATGAAACACTCTTTAAGATATTGACCAATGAACTATTTGGCAAACTCTTTAACTCCCGAAAATCACCGCCAAAATTGGCCAACAACCCTTTATTGAATCTCATTTTCGCCTAAAACATTTTCACGCAAAAATGCAGTTAATATGGAGTAGGAAAAAAAGCTTGTGGCCAAAAACTGTGTTATTGATTTTGTAATTTATTTATTACAAGTATCGAGCTACGAATTCCAATTTGTTAAAAAGTTGCGATCGCCGCTAAAGGTCGGTCAAGGGGTCAGTTACGGAAACAAATTTGTATCAATTTCATGTTACGGAGCACTTGAACGCGTGTTTAGTGGACCCCTAAGATAAACGGATAAAGTATCTCATGAACGCGACAACATAAAAACCCAAATTAAGTAGTGTTCCGGGCCCCGTAGAATTTGTAGCACTACCAGCCCGGTGCCAATTTCAAGCCGCTACGTTACGCCGTTGGTGAGCCCTCGAACCACAGTTAGGTTTAAAGACCATCCAACACAGCGGAACTTCAAATACTTATTTTGGGCTCACAAATAGTTCACACCGGAATCGATTAAATGAGAGACTGCGCCGGGAATCGAACCCGAGACACCGAATCGACAAACCCGTCCACCACCAGCTGGCAGTTAGCGACGGGTCGTGCACTCGCATCAACCGACCCAACCCCGGGAAAGATTTATTTCCCAGGATGCCATTACAGAAAGACACGTACCTATTAATGGCAACCAACACACATGAAATTCAGAGAGGTAATTGAACGACTCAACAAAAAAATAAAACTGACATTGACAATAATATTGGCCAGCGGCAATTATGTTATCTCTTATCTCCAAAGAATCCGAACAAAAATGTCATCCAGTTTTTTTCTTTCTCGTCTAACCGATAAGACAAGTATTGACATATGCAGGTAACAATCTGCTTGATTACATTATCGATAAATTCGTGTTCGCAGACGGACATGATCCAGACATGTACTAAGACATCGAAGTAAAATACTGCCGAGAACTCAGACACTTGAATATATAATTTCAAGGAAAACATGAATTAATTAGGGGAATATATAGGGGACATTTTTGCAGAGGTGAATCTAGATTTGAGTTTTTGTTTGATAACCCAATATCAGTATTATCATTTTTTTCGCACGGTTTTCTCTTAATCTCTAACTAGGAGGTTACCCGGCTTTGCCTGGGTTTACAGTAACCACCAACCTCTATACTAACCTCTTACCTTATTCTCAACCTTATTCTTACCTTCTCCCTCTTTCTATATATTACAGTATCGATTATAAATTGATTAATTGACCATTTTGAAATTTTCGTGTACGCGATAACACACGATAAACGCACACGATATTCCGATAACATTTTTGACATTTTCAAAAATTCGAATTCTCACTTTTTATTTATTTATAAATTTGGATTTTCAATCGTTTGATAATTGTTATGTTAAATTGAAAAAGAATCATTAAAAAATTATGTTTTTTAATATTGTTATTTTATTTTATTTTTATATTGAAAACATTATTCCGGTAATAGTATGTGGTTGGAACTGTTATCTGGTTTGCTTGGTTGTCTCGTGAAATCGACGACGTCATGCTTTTGACGTGGAGACGCCATTTTTTAAGTTTGAAGCGAAAGGGAGATTATCCAAAATTTGGTAACGGTTATTTTAATATTAAATATTGAAAATTGAGATCTGAAATTCCGTTGCAAGCGAATTATGATGGTTTACTAAGTGTTTGTTAATTTTTATGCAATTTTATTGAGCCGTTCGAGAGTTAGTCCCCGGACACGAAAATCAAAATCTCTGTTTTATAATATAGGATGACATATGTCTCTTTTGCCGCTAAACTATCTAGCTTTGTGTTTTTATTTATTTGTTTCTCTTTCAAGTTTAACATTTCTTGTAAACATTTCAAAGGCTGACCTAATTAACAGTGTTGTTGTTCTATAATTCCGATCAGCGCGTCTATGTGAACGCCGCCGCGCTATGACCAATAGGGGGCGGGGCGGTGCGGCGCGTCTTAAAAGGCTGACGTGACCGTGTCCGCCATCTATTGGCCGACGACGGCAACTGCAGATGAGCGCAGCATCCGCGTGACGAGCAGTGAAGAGTGCGGCCCGGGGGACGGAGGAAAGGGGCGGATCATCAGGGTGGCCGGGCGGAGGAGCTGACGGTCGCCCTCCACTCTCACGTCGGCGTCTCCCGCATCTTTTGCCGCTTGCTCCGAGACGACGGACGAGTCCATCTCACACGCCCTCGAAAATGATACACTGTCTTCCAGCAGGAGGCGGACAAACCGGATTTGTAGGTCACTTAAGACTCGGCAACATCGTCTCACTGTCAACACACCAATTACAACAGCATTTGTCCGCGAGGGGGCGCTGCAACTTTCTGTAACGTTCGATGACCCATTGGTCAGTCACAACGTGTAGGAAAACACTGGACCACCCACACGAGGGCGCACGCATCGTTGGCGTTGAACGGGCGATTGAGACGCACGCAGCCCGGGTCAGAGGTCAAAACTTATCTATGTTCGTGCTGAGTATCGTGGCACGTGGTCGGCACGCGAAACTAGTTAGTTCCAAATTAGTCACGAGGTCATCTCGCATTGTTTTTCTACTTGCTCGCGTGTACCTGTATTTGAAACTTAAGATACGCTAAGAAACACCTTAGGTGATGTTGTTCCGCAACGTGAGATTAATTAGTCCGATAACATCGAGCCAATGATGCCGTAATGCCGGATTTTTTATTTGCTTTTGATTACCAAAAATTTGATAATTTAAAAACAAATTTGTTAAAAAATAGGAAATAGTCTCTTCCAAATTTATAGAATTGTATTGAGAAATAATTGACGATAAAAAATTGATTTTATACAATTGTTTCATTTTAAATTTTTTTTTGCAATGCATCAAAATTAAGTCATAGAAAATATTGCTGAAATATTATTGAAAATAAAATAAGATGATCCTATATTATAAAACGGAGATTTCGATTTTCATGTCCGGAGACTAACTCACGAACGGATTAGTGAAATTGCATAAAAATTAACACACAGCGAAAAAATTCTTGTAAAAAATAAAAAAATAAAAAATTCTTGTAAAATTCTTTAAAATTCTTGTAAGCAATATATCTGTATTTTTTTAAAAAGTTCAATGCTCAAGGAAAGTTCAATGCATAATAATCAGAGATCAGTTCTCTCCGACTCCAATTGATTTCCTAAACATGTCGGGAACGCAGCCGAATTTATATTCACCCTTCACACACAGACACACCCTCTAAATACACGCAATTCAGATTTCGTTACAAATTTCTTTTCCCCAAAACATCCTTAGATGCTATCATCAGGTGGACCGGGGCTGGGTCCTCGCAAAAATCAGTTGTCGAAGGTTGGGGATGGAGAGAAAGGTGAAGCAGCTGCGTGCCCGGGACAATTATTAGGCGCTCATCAAACGAGACAGAGAGCAGAATGGGGATGTAATTTCGTGTTTAAATGGTGATATGCCAGAGAGAGAGAACGGGGTTGGGTTGGGGAGTGCATTTTTGACTGGAACCTGAAAGAGCGACGGTTGCTCGCCCCCCCCCCCCTTACACAAGTACATACGTACGAACGCGACGAAATACCAAAGAGAGAGAGAGAGACGCCCCATTAAAAAAACTATTATATACATGGTGGGGGAGGTGGAGGGTAAAAAAATTGTATAGACCTAATTGGGGGCATCATGCACGCTCGTTCGGCCTGCGGGACATGTAACGAGGCCAGAAATTACCGAGTGGTGTGCTGCGTGCGAGGGATAAGACTAGGACAAAAAAAATTGCCTTCGTATATATATATATATATAAATACATGTACAGTACACACGCGTAACTTCACTGTACATGTACTCGTTTTGCCAGCGCGGTTAAAATAGCTCTAAAATTAAGGTAATAGGTTCGATGCTATGCGCGTCTATACATGTACTTTGATAATACAAAAAAATGAGACACAAAAAATTGATATTTTCTGTACGATGGAATGATGAGGTGAGTCGCTCAAGACGAGACGAGACTCGTGATCTAGATCTCATCTCGTTCTGCACTGGACTCTTTTCTGAGACAGTTCTGACAACGTCAAGTCCAGTTGCATGCAGACAGATTGCAATTACAAATTACAAATTTTATCCGCAAGCAGCCCCAAAAAGAGGGGTCTTTGACGGGGGTCGAAAAACCAGTTGGAGACAGAAATGGATTTATTTTAAAAGTCACTTGACTCATTTCGACACACTCTAGGGAAATAGGAGCCAAAATATGACACGGATGTACATTAAAGCTCGTTCACCATTCTAGTGTGACCCCTTCTTCTATCAATTACTTTTTACTAGACCAGTGATTGCGGGTTCGCCTCCCGGCAGATACATCCAGAACTTTTATTTTAAAGATCAATGGTTGCGGGTTCGATTCAAAAACATTCAGAAGGTTTCGGGCGAGAGCAATCCCTGAAATGCCTTTGGAATGGAAGTAAAGCGTTTGACCCGTGACTGTACGACATCAGGTACACGCGTTAAAGATCCTCATCCAGATACGAAACCTAGGCTAGGCAAAATTACCAGGTCATCTAGGCCGGGTTTCTGACACCTCCTTAACACACATACCTCAAGATACAAAGTTTCTTTCGCATCACAACGAATGCTGCCTCTGATTTTCGGCACTCGAGACTTTCGATTTAAAGAAAAACAGCAAAGATCCACCACAAATAATCAGTAGTGAGGTGAGCGGTTGCTGAGCGGTGGCAGAGCGCTCGACGCGAGCGGAGGAACGTGTGGCGTGCGCTGGACACGTGACGCGCTCGTGTTTCCCACCCCCAAAAAAACGACCCCGAAAGAAGTAGAGAATCTTGTAGAGCGCCTCGAGTAGGTGGTGGTGGTGGTGGTGGTGACCCGCGTGTCACCCCGCGAACCCACCACCAGCCCACGAAATGCCGATAAATGAGGAGCGTGCAGAATGTGTGGCAAACCCGCAGCGCGCCCGGTGCCATAAACACGGGGCAAACATTTTCGTGAGAATGGCGGGGGAACGAAAAAAAAATCCCAAGCTAAACAAAAATAATCTGGTATTATCATCTCAAGAATGCCTCGCTTTGGCGTCCTCACCCATCCCACCCTACCCCACCCCACCCCACCTAACTCATGCCTCTGACCGGGACAGAAACTACCACAGCGCTCATCAAACCGTGGACCGCAGAAACGGAGATTTCATGACGACGCCCTCAGAAAAAAATGCACCCCCGTCTATCCTGATTTTCTTGACACGTCACAAACCAGAGAGGTTCATCATCCCGATAAATCACAACAGAAACGTCAATTTGTGTAAACGACAAGATCACACACGAGAATCTTGAAGGGAAAAAAGTGTTGTCTCGATTCAACAATTCGCATCTCAAAATTTAAGAAATAAGACGTTGCGTGTTGGCGCGTTCCAGAGAGTTGTCGGCAAAGTGTGCGGACCGCTCGGATAGTGCTTGGAGTTTGGTCGCATTAAAACGCGATCTCCTGAACCACCGAACCCCCTCCTTGAACCACCCTCAACACCCCCACCCGATCGTCGGCCGGCCGCAGCGCATATCATTTGCGGCCGCCAACTTACACAGGTAATTGCACGTTAGGTGGACACGCTTCCATTATCCAGTATATGTGGCGACTGCGGAGCAGCAGAGCTTTAAAGAGAGAGAGGTGAAGAGCAAATATCCACCTGAGACAGGAGCCGATACTGACACGACATCTCCTTCATTATCCAATATTATAAAACAGAGATTTTGATTTTCCTGTTCGGAGACTAACTCACGAACGGCTCAATGAAATTGCATAAAAATT
>JAQGBY010006822.1:0-12558 GCA_034698785.1 Mycogona germanica | reverse complement strand
TAGGGCCTAAGCTCTGAGAGGGGTACAGAATCTTCCTGTTGTGACCCGTCACTTCAGTGAATTAAAAAAAAAAAAATTCAAAACCAAATTAAAATAAAATTATTGAAAAAATAAATTAATCAAATAGATATTTTTAAAAACGATTCTCTTTCGTTTTTTTTTTTCAACAAGAAGGGTTCCCGGCTATGCCTGGGTTTCCAGTAACCACCAATGAAATAAAAAATTAATTGTTTACATTTACCGGCTATTTGTTGCTTTTGTTGCTTTACAATTTGCCATTTTGGGGGTACCAGCGTGTTTTGCTAGAGAAACATCAATTTCATGTCAGTTACACTGCTGCCCCGTGTAAGGCAATCACACAACACTCTGGTGCTTTACAATTTGCCATCTCGGGGGTACCAGCGTGTTTTGCTAGAGAAACATCAATTTCATGTCAGTTACACTGCTGCCCCGTGTAGGGCAATCACACAACACTCTGTTGCTTTACAATTTGCTATCTCGGGGGCTTGTTAACCCTTTAACCAGGGCCACATTCTGTCCTACAATTAATTTTATAAAACACAAGAATGGTGCCCGGCTTTGCCTGTGTTCACAGTAACCACCAACGAAATAAAAAATTATGGAGAAAATTTCGTTTATATAGGTATAGGTAATTATTTTTAATGTTATTTATTTGGAATCTATCATTTTCAATTTTTTCATATAAAAAATATCAGAGTACTGTTTATAGCTAATTATTTTTGATGCCATTATTCGAAATATAAAGGTGTAATAATTCTTTCTCAAAATACTACGCCGTTTAAACACGAATCTGATAAGTAAAATGTGATCACATGACGTAGTGACGTGATGGGGTGGACTCGAAATTGGGGAGGGGATGAATAACAGTATAAAATTACTATTGAGTATCTGTTTACCCGGCCTTCAAAACCGTGTGACGTCATCAGATGTGCGCTTTTCACTTTTTCACTCGGGTGAGTCGACCGTGAGCGCACGACTGAACCGCCATTTGATGGTCGACCTCCAGCATTTGGTTGAGCCAGGTGGCAACAGTTGTCCCCATGGCACGCGATGGTCGGGCGTGGCAACTTTTATAACATTAACGGCGACAATCAACGACAACCTATCCGTGATGCGACATCCGTGTCGCAAGTCGTTGATTGACTGTAATTTTTTTTTGATTGATCAGACAATTTGGAAAATAAAATTCTTGATCAGTTGATTAACGCCCCCCTACCTTAACAATGGGATGATAATAATAATAATCTATTTATTAGTTTTTTAATATTTATTAATATTCAATGACTCGACTCACACGTGCGTATTTAAATATGCACATGATGTTGGGCTGGAAAAAATTTCAGTTAAAAAATGGAGGAGGTTTTTGATAACTTCGCCGTGTTCAAGAACGTAAGTCGATCAACAAATTTGATTATACATCCAATTTTATGATTGATCTCGTAAATCTATTTATCTATTTTGTCAGAGAGCAGTTGTCATCACTGTTGATTGTGTGCCCTTGGGCGATGACAGTTTAATCCCTGGTTATTTCACCGACGTTGGTTTTTTAAGTGACTGGGCACCTCCCTCGAATTCAAATTTTGCCTGTGACATGTATTCTAACGGGATTTTACAGTTCCAGGTGAAAACCTTCATTGTGGAACCGAAATTAAAACCGAAATAAATAAGATTTAGTCATAAAGGTATTTCAAAACGTAACGGGCGAATATTTTTCACTGAAATAATAATTTCACGATCGGCCACCAGACGTCGCATTCCGCTAGGATCTGTGGCGGAAATCGGGATTAAAATTTCTCAGTTGTTCGAGACGTTATCACTTTCTTATCACTCGACTGCTACCTTGACATATAAAAACATAATCCTCACAATTTATGACTGGCTTCAATAATATCTTCTATCAAATTTCCGGTTCCTGGTCTGACTGTTGTATAATCAATTTTTTTTTGAGAAAGTCAAGTAGGTGTTAGATTTAAATTACGTATTTGTTAGGTAGGTAGTTCACCACTTGTGATGCGATAGAAAATTGATTGTCACATTTGGCAGTCGACATTTTAACAATGAAAAACATTAATCAAGCATCATCCGTCATTATTATCTTCGCTCCGATCCTGAATTCATCCCCAAAAAAAAAATCCCTCCCAAGAAGAACGGTTTCTGGGGATCCCGAAGAGAGAGATATGTTTACGTGTTTTATGTTTCAGGGCAAACACACAAATAAAAGTTCGCCACAAACGTTACCGCGTTCGCTAGGCTTAATGAGGATCGTCACGGTTCTGTAAATACACCTGACAGCCGACTTCTTTTGCTCCCCTCGCTCGTCAATCGTCGACGTTGGATCCCCCCTCGGGTCGGATTCGGATATTCCCACCCACTTTAAATTCTTTTTCCTTGCACACTATTATTTCTGACTTAGTGAGGATCACTGGTTCAATTCCAGCGCTCTTTCTTCCTCAGGAATGAGAGTATCCAGCTGGTGATGACGTCACTAGCGCCAGCGAGAGAGTCGCTGACGTCACCCTAGTGGCGAGGAGGAAAATAGGTCTCGAACTGACGTTGCCGAATGAGGTGGATCGGATCTGTCAGGTGCTGCTCTCTGGTGGTGGTGGTGGTGGACGAGAAGTGGTATGCTGCTGCTGCTGCCCCTCTAGACGTGGCAATCACACAATGCACCGATCAAACTCTCGTCACTGTCTTTAGAAATTGCTACTGACCCTAGCTCAGTCCGACCCGACATGCAAACACCTGTCAAATGTCTTCCCACCACCCTCAACCCTCACCACCTCAACCCATCTCTCCCCCTCAGTCTTTCGAGTCACGGTCCACGTCTTCCAAATACCAAGTACTTCCTCAAATGCTGGAACTCACTCACTCACTGCAGCAATCGTCGAAAGTGGGTTTCTCGAACACTTTTACCTCGCCATACTTTTTTTTTAGCCGGGAACACCTTCCTCCACCTTCCCCTTCCTCCCTCCCAATTCCATCAACGGGAATTGTTGGGGTCGCGTTTGTCCCGTCACAGTCTGTCGTCGGTCTCGTCAGTTAGTTAATCGCTGCTCCCATCTCCGCTTTCTAAACCAAACCAAACCCCGCCCCGATGCCACCGGGGCTCCTCAAAATTGACAAATTTGAACGCGACATTTCCAGCGCGCGCGCATGCGCACCAACACTGTCGCAATGGACTCTATCCGGCCATGATGAGGATGAGGATGACGTTTCTTCTTCCCTCGTTCCGGCGCGCCTGGTTGTGCCGACGGGATCCCTCCCCGGCCCCCGGCCCAGTCTTTTCAGTCGACAAATTGTATTTTCGTGTCCGGCTTTTGTGTTGTTCCGGCGACGATTTCAATCGTCACGCCTGCTGGTCTGGCAAATGATGACGGATGTGGTTCTTGCGTAACCTGATGCACCACCACCACCTCTTTTTATACGGCTGTCACGTCAACATTTTACCATTTTTTCGATACAACTCATCGTCATAATTTCATAAAGTAGGTTTTTGAGTTCTTCTGCAGGATATCTGAAAACCACTTCTTGTCGGCTCGAGTCCTCTTTTAGAGGACCTCGACTGCTGTTTTCTGGTGGGAGGTTCTACCTGGATGTGCTGGAGTAAATTGTGCTTCGATTTTAAAATTACGTTTTGACGAACAACAGATCTGGAATGCGAACCCACGAATGTCTAGTTGGTGTCTCGGTGTCTGTTGGATGGAGACTTTGACCGTCCGGACGCCAGATGTCCATCAGGTGTCCATCAAGTAGTTCGATGTCGATATAAATCTGAGATTAAGATTATTTGTCCAGTTTCTGAAGGCTGAACCATCTAAATATACCTGAGCTAAGAAAATCTAGTTGCATATTTTTATTTTTGAATTTTGTCGAACCATCTGTCGTTGGTACTTGGTGCGTCGGAGGACTCCTCTTTCGTGGACAGATTTGGATCGTTTGATGAAGTGGTTGCCGATAGGTGCGTTGTTGACATGGATTATGTTTCTGGGTGGTGCACAAATACGTGTCTGCTGATAAGATGATAGGGGTTTATTGTTGAATATTGATGTGGTGATATATATTCGAAACGCGCAGTGTTTAAAAAGAGTCCTTGTCACTCGGACGCCATCTTGGATGCGCTCGATTGATGCGCAGAGTGCCGTTATCTACTAAACTGCGTCTCGCTAGTTAGGCGATTGTCGCGTCCCCTGGTGTCCGGACCCATATATATACTGTATATAGTCCGGAAGAGGTGTTCAGTTGGAAATTTCAACTTGTTTGTGGTTGTCGCGAGTGGACGCGTCAATCATGGCGCCGGCTAACAACACCACCACCACCATTTCGGCCAATGTAAGTTCGCTTTTCGTTCCACCGACCTCATTCTTTTTATTTTATATTCATATTTTCGTAGAGGATTAATGGACAGTAAAATAAGCGGGAGGGTTCAATTGTTTGTCGTATTTTAAACCAGCCGGGTAAAGGTGGACATGTTCCACCTGTAGGAAACCGGAAACGGTGTTTTCAGCTCGTTCGAGCAGCTCAAATTCAAATTATTTCATGTGTTTTGGATTTTTTAAACAACATGGTGGATTTTAATTACCAATTTATTTATTTATTCCTCAATTTTGAACGAATTTTGTGTCGATGCAGCGGGAAGTGTTTCTTAGATTTGAATCGGTTTTATCTTCTCACTTCTTCCTAGTTATCTGATGTCAGTTGTTTGACATTTGTTGACGTTTGAGTTGTTGGTAAATATAATCCGTTTCGTTCGATATCTCTTTTTATTGGTCCTATTTGATTTATGGATATGAGGGGTTGACACAGTGACCCAAATATATTTCAGTGGATGCCCCGATCCTTATGAACTTTTATTTGGTGGACAGATAAAGTCAGATGTTTCATTTCTTGCGGGTGATATTGCTTCGAGTTGCGATCGTCCTTTATGGGTGGAGGGGACCTTGGTAGACCTTCATTGTTTACGGAATTGGGCAACTTGTTTTGTTCCGGCTGGATATGAACGAGTACATAACTTGGCCCTGGGGGACGGCGTTGGCCATACTCATTATGCCCGGGGACCTCAAATACACTCGGAGCCTCGAACCCAGTTCGGTAGAAAACGATCAACCGTGTGTCACCTCCTTAAATAATTCGCTGTGGGCTCTCGATGACGCAATTTGGCGAACACGGGACAGTTGAATCGTTTTAATCTGCAACTGAAATGATTTACAAAAATATAGTTTGTCTTGAATTGCTTAAAATAATCCTTAATGCCGCATAATTGTATGGGCTAGTGGTGCTGCGGAGCTCCCTGCTAACTGCATGTCGTCGCTTCGACTAATGAAACGAGTCTCTCTAATGGCGGACGCGCCCTGTTTAGTTGTCCCCAGACCGCGCTCATCCCGTGCCAGCATTTTCCGGGATCGGCCGCACCACTCGCCAGGAAACACGACCGCCAAGCCCTGGCTCCTGTTTCCACTGGCCCTGGCCACGCTCTGGACGGTTAATCTGGCGATTGCCTCGAATGACTCGCAGCGGTGGCCATGAATGGTGGGGAGGGGGGGGCACCTCCTGAGACCCACTCGACGCAGGGCAATGCACCTAATGCGCACTTAGAAACTCAAAATTAACATACTTGTGTCGATAGAATTTAAAAAAATGGGTAATGTTTTATTTTGTTAACCAACATAACGTTGCCAAGTGCAATTTCAATAACTAGAATTATTGAAATTGCACATGGTTCTGAACTAAGTTGTGTGAAATGAAAACTGATGTTACGCCACTAACAAGTCCCCATCATGCATTTTTCTCCATAGGATTACAATGGGAACAGACGTTCGGCGGAAAATTCTTAGCGCAGCTTTAACTGCTTCAAAAATTGTCGGAACAAATTGATTGTGTAGAGAAAAGATGAATTTACATTTTAAAAACATAATTAATTTATGCAAGTTGTTCACACTCAGATATCTAGGGCGCCAAAAATTAGATCCCAAAACCATTTCTTGATTTGTGCTGCCGCGTTTCTTTTTCTTTCGCCAGATCTGGTATCACAGCATTTTCCGAATTTCTAAATGTTTTTCTATTCTTTTTTCATGTTAATATTTCAATAATTAAATATTGATCAATCAATAACTAAGTTTCGTTTTAAATTGTCAAAGGTTAGATACGCTTAATTTTTATCCAAATGACACGGATAATGTTCATATCGTTTGGCATCAATACGTGTGACGATTTGGCCGCAAATGTCCATTGGTTGATGTCGCTGCGGAGTCATTTGTGACGCGTGGAATTTCGCATCCGGCGCCGACGCGTCATAACGTTGTGGGCTTGTGGCGTGTCAATCGCGTTATGACTCATTTTAGGGCGACATATCTCTTGTTTGTGTCCGTGAATGACGATGGCCTCCATCAATGTACGTGGGTGGTGAAGCAACGTCAAATCGAACCCGTGACTGGGAACGCGATCGTATTAACTCCATGCCCCGACTGTTATCTGGTGGTGGTGGGGGGTTTGGTTGTGACGCGCCAATTTTGAAGGTTGCGCGGAAGTCATCCATGTCCGCTCTGGAGCAGCAGCGGAGGAAGTCCAGTCTCTCAGTCCGCACTGTTTTGACGGACGATGGGGGTGACTCGGCCGGATCCGACGCTCGAGTACGGCACTGCAGCAGCTGGTGCGGTGCACTCGATGGCCGATGTCATGGCCGGCGGAACTCACATCCGGAAAAAGGATTCGGACAATCCTCTTGGCTTCAGCGTAGGTCTCCTGCGAATGCGCAATTTGTTTGGGGGGTTTAGTTCGTAGGGAACTACTCTTTGCGACGACTATTTTAATTTTGGAATGACCTGGACTAGGTTGTCCTTTCTTAATGATGGTCGTGTGTCCAGAGCTGGTTTTCTGTTCGGCGAAGTGCTTCCGGTTCGACAAGTGGTTTTTTTGAACGAAAGTGGAAGGTGCCTGAAGTGAATCGCCGGTTTCAACGGTTCCTTCTATTTTTTGTGGATTATTTCGTGTTTGGTGGTTTGCTACTTACTCAGTGTCACGATGGCAAATTCCGAAACTGATTGAGCTTTTTGAAAATGTCAAGCAGTTTGCAGCGATGGAATTTGTCCGGATTGATAGGGATTTTTACGTTCAGGACAGCACCGGATGTTAGACGAACAGCGAATACCCGGAGATAAACTTGAATTGTTAATTGTGAAAATGGCGGTTTTTTTTAGTTGTCGAGATTCGAAGTCTCGGTCTCACGACTGGAGCGTTATTTTCTTTCCTTGTGAAGTGTTCGGCGCGTTCAAATTTGAATGTGTCATCGAATTTAATTACCTTCGCGGTTTCAAATTGTTGTATCATCATGGCTCGTCGATTTTTATTGGTTGTTTATAATATGTTTCGTTTTTCTTATTTCTTTAGTTCGGCGAACGCGGTTCGGGATTGCGGCAACGTGGCGAGCCGCAGGACTTCAAGAAACTCCGGGAGCAGTGTCTGCGCAATGGAACTCTCTTCGAGGATCCGGATTTTCCCGCCCTCGACTCCACCATCTTCTACAGTCGGATGCCGCCCAAGCCGTTTGAATGGAAGAGACCCACCGTAAGTCAATCCCCCCTTTCTCATTTCTAAATTAAAATACTCTAGCCGAGGGGTGGAGGGCAGCTGCTCCAACCACTGACCGGAACCCACCAAATCCACGGATCAAAATTGAATGTTTAACTGACCTTCGTTTAACGAGTCTTTTATTATTCACTATCTGTTTATCCCGTAAATTTTCATTATGATATTCGTGGTGGGCAGAAATTTGCCTAGGGTAGGCTCCTGCATATACACACACACACATATTGAGACGGTTTAGTCCTTTAGACGCTCGATGTCGTTTGTTTATGGAGCATTTGTGCGCAACGGTGTTTTTTTATTTTTGGAGCCTTGTCAAAGTTCTGAGCCGAGTGTGGTTCGGTCGCTCAACAATCGTTTGGCACCGAAATTGTTTCGGGTAATAAAAATTACGACGACTTATACATGCACATATACTTGAATATATATGGAGTAACAAATAACATCGTTTACCGATGCGCTTCCGACCTTCCCTTTATGCGTAATTTGCGTAACTCTGCGTGCGTTGGAAAATAGTCGTGTGTGTGCGTGGGACGCATTCTAGGATAGTGGTAGTAAAGATTTGCAAACGTGAACGCAACTTAGATTAGAACTTGAACTGTTGTTCTCTGTAAGTGTGTCTCCATGTCTCCTGCATAAATATTTTGACAACATTAGACACCTTAGACGTCATCGTACTTGACTTCTAGACGCACATTTCGTTGATCTCGCTGTTCTTTTTTCTTGAGGAAGTCGGTTGGAGAAAAAAAAATGGCGTCCGCGAATAGATACTCAATTACTACGTTCGGCTTCAATTCTTCGGCAACATTTTGTTCAATTTGTTTCCCCAGTCATGAATTTAAGAGCATTCAGGAATTTTAGTGAGCTATGCGGCCCGACTCGCAGGAATGTGGGAGAAAATATCGCCGGTGGATTAGAAAAAGTTAAGACGTTCCGGAATGTCACTTCCAATAGGAAACAGTTGTAAAGTCGACGCTGGAGTGTTCCACGTCGATAGTATCGTTCGGTGCATTAACTTCACCTGTTCACATTTAGTCTTTTGGCAAGCAACAATTGTCGCCTCTTGAGGCGCTGGGCCGTCAAAGTTTAGCTGAGACGGTTGTCTAAAAAATCTAATGTTCATCTATCCACCATAATATTCTAGGAACACTGGCAAGAGCATCCTTATTCCAAGAATACTTCAGCAGGGTGCGTCTAGACATTGGATCAAAATCGACGAGTCCATGCTGGATCTCGTTCTCGAATGGAAGTTCGCCCGTGTCAAATGTGCTCGTGAATTTCAAACGCGAGTTGGAGAGTGATGCGTTTAGACATTTGAACAGATTCGATTAGTTAGTTAGGAGAAGAATGTTCCGCTCGTTCTCGAATGGAAATTCGCCCATCTCAGATGCGCACGTGAATTTCAAATCGCGTGCTGGAGAGTGGCGCGTTTGATTTGCAGTACCATTCGGCCGTGCGATCCGTATTTGAGGAAAGCGCCTGTCATCTCGAAGACCCATTTCAGCCCAACCTCAAGCACGATTCAAATTACCTTAAGTAAAAACTGAAGCATGCTGGCAGTGCAACTAGAGTAGAAATGAAACCGAACAATCTGATCATCTGTGGAAGGCCGACAATCACTGTCGGATTGTCG
This sequence comes from Mycogona germanica, assembly GCA_034698785.1. Taxonomy (NCBI): domain Eukaryota; kingdom Metazoa; phylum Arthropoda; class Diplopoda; order Chordeumatida; family Chordeumatidae; genus Mycogona; species Mycogona germanica. The sequence goes on along the minus strand of JAQGBY010006822.1, from coordinate 3,326 downwards.
GGATCATCTTGATTGTGGGGATAAGTTCGCGGGAGGAGCGGTGGGATAAGTGAACGTATCTGTTGGGTAAGAGCCTGGCGATGTCAGTGGCGCCTGTCTGTGAACTGACGAAATGGTTTCGTGTGATGCACTGCTGCAGTTTCCATTTCTCCCCAAACACCGCAATCTCCTGACTCTCACACTCCGCAAAAACGCATCCTCACTTCTTTCTCTTTTTCTGGCTCAGAGCCAGAATTTCTGTGACTGGATGAGGGAGGAAGTGTGCGCTGGGGATAAAAGGGAGACATTGGCGGGACCCCACAACCCGGGAGCCAGGGGAGTGCTTTTTTTTTGTTGGATGTGGGCACGGCACTCCGGCTACTGAGTTTTCCTGACTGCTGATGGATGTTGTCGCAGCAGCAGCGGCCATCTTGTTGGCGGCGCCGGATCAAGGTTATGCGAACGAGAGTTTTCTGCGCGAAGATGCTGGAGATTAGACACAGGGTGTACAGGGTGAGGCAACAGAAATGGGACCCTTTTAGAGATTTGCCAAGTTGGTCGAAAATAATCCCAATTATGAATTTTGGGGATATATTAAATTTCTCACTACTACTGTTGCGTCTTGCCAAAAATGAAAATTAAAACTTGAGCCTTTGAGTTATCTTATCCCCAAATTTCATTATAATCAAGTTAATTTCGGCAGAGTTATTAAATTTCTAAAATAGGGGTACATTTTAGCTGCCCCTCACCCTGTGTATGATTTTCAGAAGGATCCGTTTACATGGCGTCGATTTGTTGATGCGATGGACTTTGAAATGGATTTGACTCCCTCTTTCACAACTCCCCTAAACCACAAAATACTAGATCAATCACATCTTTTTGGCTACATTTTTTAAAAACCGAACTCCGGCCGCCCACCGGCCTTCATCTTGAGCTTCCATGTCGGCCATCTTGATGATCTTTTCTGTGGGAACTGCGTGGGGTTGGCGCAGTGAGACACTCAGAGGTCGTCACGGCCTGAGTATCTATCGTGAGAGTGTGACGGAGAAGGAAAAAATGAAGAAAGAAACATTTTGGCAGCTTGTGCGAGTGGAGTCCAGGGTGTGTAGCACTCGTGGGGGGGGAGGGCTAGGGTAGTACTCCGGCTATTTTTGGGGTTTGCTCGCATGATGGAGAAAAGAAAAAAATCACCGCTCTCTCGGTCTCACACAAGTCGACAAATTCTATTTCCAAATTTCGAAGTCGTTAAACAGTCGAGCTGGATAATCGGTTTCGACTCTTCGAGGGTACAGGACCCGACCGCTTCATAAATCTCTTGCGGCGAATAGGCCGAATTCCGGCTCCTCGTTCTTCTTTGGAAGTAGGCCGTTTCTTTACCTTTGGATTTGTGACTGATGGGGTGCCATCTCCAACCCCCACCTCCACCCCCACTCACAGATGTATAGGTCATCTTTTTTCGTTGGTCTTGTGGTCAGCAACTTGACGTGAGAGCCACAGCTTCATTCAAATCCTCCCGCCTCTCAGTTCCCTCTAACTGCCGCCAGATGGCGACACATATCCGCGTCTATCATTTTCCCGCGCACCATAATCGTAACTCCTGCTCGTCTCATGAACGCAACACCACCAAAACCTGAAATAAGTTGCCTTCCCTCTTAACCTGTCAACAGTTTGACCTCTATTTCTTGCGAGATTAAGAAGCTTTGAAAACAAATTTGGAATTGTTTTAAAAGATCCCCGCTGCTCCGAGTGGTTTAAGCGGTTTCTAGCTCTCCTGCGTAGAAGTCGTACGAGCTTTTATCTGTTATCTAAGCTCCATTTTCTTGGAAGTGGCGACGTATATGTATGCATTTGCATGTATCCAGCATCGAACTTGGTCCCTCCGTGGCCTTTCTGTACCATCCATCTGGCAGCACTGCCAACAGCTGAAATGGGATAACACTCGCTGAAGCGTGTTGTTGTAGGTCGTTAAAATAATATCGGCATTGTGTTCTCTCGTTTGGCTGAATCCCGAACTAGCAATTAATACACTTTGTAGAACGCCTAGCCCCCTAGCCTGAAAAGCCCGGATGGGAAGGTTCAAAAATCGGCTCCCACCTCCTTAAGATTAACGAATTAGCATTTCCGTTCGACTGTCGCTGACGTCAGCACACGACATAACGAAACGGAACTGGGCCAATGTCGTTATTGTTGTGTGTTCTCCTCACTTTACTACCACTGTTATATATTTACCACTGTTATCAGCGTGGTCTTTGTGTTCGTGTCTGGATGTTGAGTCAGACGAATAAATCAAGAGATAATCCTTCTGCTTGTTACAGCCTCACTGTCTGGCTTCGTGAATTGCGCTTGGAGGAGATTTATCTGATAATAATGGACTAGTTTCATTTCTGCGTTGAAAAAAGACTGATGCGCATTTTGTTGTTGTTAGTCCCGTTGCATTTTTCGCATTGCGGTATTTGAGAAAGTTAAATGGATGCAACCAATTTGTTTGACTCGCGTGATCCGGATTAATCTAATTGGTGAACTCGTTAGTCTATCGTGCCGAGTGCGGCGCTGCCGGTTAAATATCTGGCATCACTGGTAGCACGTGATTTGGTCAAGTGGAGACGCCATATTTGAATTTTTCTGGCGAAGGGTTATTATTTTTAACTTTTAAGTGGCTCATATCTCGAGAAAAACGAAAAATTGAGATCTGAAATTTGCCATTCGAGAATGAGCAGGAGCTCGAAGTCGCTGATCTTGTTCCAATGTCCGGACGCACCCTACTCGAGCATTTGCTCGGATTAAGTATACTTTGTGAGTGAAACAAGGATAATATTCAGAAATGGTGGATTGGGGACTGCACCGAATGAAAAGACGAACCGAGCGATATACTACTCGCTTTTTATAATATTTTACTATTATTTTAATTTGAACTGGTAATTGCGAAAATGAAATTAAATAATTGTAAAACTATTATTCTAAAAAAAGTGAGAACGTCACTCGGTTCTTCTTTTCATTCGGTGCTGTCCCGAATCTACCATTTCTGATTAATCGAAGGTAGGAAGGGAAACCGGCGGTGGTTGTGTGTGATTGCCAGCTTACAGGGGGCAGCATCAAACTGCCGCCCTTCTATGCAATACCACTTAATGGTACCGAGTGGGCTGTGCTGAGTGTAGGGGCAGCTAGTCATTTGCATCTCACTTGATTTCAAGCACACGATGTCCGAGAAAACTCATTTGTTTTTGGTATGTTGTGTTGTGTTCTATTATGTTCCGTTTAGCTGCGTGTGCGCGCGGTCAGGTGTGAAGGGCCAGCGTTTGTGTGGACTCCTGCCAGCCCAGGGCGGCCCCATTATTAATCAATCAACC
>JAQGBY010006821.1:0-12559 GCA_034698785.1 Mycogona germanica | reverse complement strand
ATGCGATTTCATTGAGCCGTTCGGCAGATAATCTCCGAACACGAAAATCGAAATCTCTGTTTTATAATATAGGATTCTGAAGGTATGGGAATTTATCTTCCAAAAATTTTCTTTAACCTAAAATTACGGTGATTTCCGTGTCTTGTGTAGTTACCCGAGAATCGTTGAGAATCTTGTAGACCGCGTTGTGACACCCTTCCGGAATTCCGCAGCACAGCAGAATACCTTTCAACAGGGACGTGTGATTGAGCCGAACGAGACAGTGCCGTTCCTGCAGTGGCTGGAACTCAGAAATGATTTCCCAGATGACATTCAGAACTTCAGCATCGGGGATCAGACTGAAAAAGAGCACACAACGAACATGGTTAGACAAAAACCCTTTAAAAGATCACCGCACCGTCATCACTGACACCACCGATATTATCTCAAGCTGTGTTTACTATTTGTTTAACCACTCTCTAACTACACAAGCGGTGCCAACCTTCCGGGCGCAGGCGTGACTATATCGAAGGCGCACTCGTAGATGGTACGAGGGTGACAGCCATAGATCTTGCGCTCGCGATAGATGGGCGACATGTAGTAGCGCTTCAGTTGCGTCACCTTGTTCTTGACCACAAAACGACAGAAAGGTACGCGCAGGTTTTGCGGCAGTGACACCACACCTCCGCCGTGATCCACCAGGTGCACGCACAGATCGTTGTGCTCGTACGCTCCGCAACTGGGAGTGAGCAGCGGTGTCGTCACGTACAGGGCGCCTACATGGGGAAATGACAAATGCAAGAATTTTAGATCTACGTGTTGCCGGGATGACCCAACCAAATTCTCCAAAGCTCAACTGGCAACACGGTGTTCACGTTGGCGGTCCCGGGTTCGATTCCCGGCGCAGGCTCTCGAAAATTTCGAACCCGGGGTACCGGACGTGCCCCTCGCATAGTGCCCAAGCACCATAAGGGGTACAGAATGCCTTATTCCCCTCCTATTTCCCTAGAGTGGAATGGCCTGACAGAGCCTCAAATCCATAGCCTTTTTAAATAAATCCATTTCTGTCCCCAACTGGTAATTTTAACGCCTGTAGTGTGGTTGACTACAGTTGATTGGTGAAGAGAAAAAATGGCCTAGCTAAGCTACCTCACGATGCGAGACAATTGAACTCACGAAGATACAAGATTAAATAATTTTTTTTCTAAATCCAATCGACTTGAGGTATACAGGAGGCTTCGGGCGGAAACTGAACTCCTTAACAAATTAAAATTACAATTAAAAATTAAAATTTTTAGTCGCAAGCAGCCCCCAAGAGAGGGGCCTATGGCGGGGGTCGAAAGACCAGTTGGGGACAGAAATGGATTTATTTTAAAAGGCTCTGGATTTGAGGCTCTTGTCAGGCCATTCCACTGTCTACACACTCTTGGGAAATAGGAGTTAAAATATGACGCAGATGTACATTGAAGCTCATTCACCATTCTAGTGTGGCCCCTTCTTCTATTTCTGTTAGGAGCTGGGCACATAATTTCCCCGATAGCTCGAGAGATATCCCCATGGAGCTTCAACACCATATGAGGGGCCTATTTTCAACAAATGTTCGAACTCGGGACCGTCGTATCATAATTGAAATGATTATTTTCTTTTCATTTAGGTCTTTGAGAATGATTACCGTGTCTTTTGAACACTTTTTCGATGGCGTCGGTCACGTGTTTCTGAACAATGGTACCCTTGCTGTGAAAACTTCCCTTGTGCATGTCGATGTCGTAGGTGACATTGGCGGCAGTTGACGTTTCTTGTTGAAACAGAGTGCTGATCTGCAACGAACAAGTTTCGTTTTGAGTTTCGAGACGCGATTACTGTCTTTTATTGGAGATTCTCGAAATGGGGAAGCTGCCTTCGATAATCTTTACCATATGTTTGTAGATTTTGCTCTGCGGATTGGAAATGGTGTGACGTAGCATGTCCTGCAGTTTGGCCTCCTCCATTTGTGGCGGTGGTAGGTAGCTAGATTCGAGAAGTTCCTGCGACGTTGGCCTTAGTGCAGGATCGTGACTCAGTAGCCAATTGATTATGGAAATCTGACAAATAGTTTATCGTGCGAGTGAGTCTTAAACAAAAATTGGGGTTGTCTTTGAGGGCGCTTTTGGTTATATACTTTCAGTTTCTGGGTAGTTTGGAAGTGTACCTGTTGCGATCGGTTGCCATCCAAAAAATCCGGTGGGAAAATTATCTCTGGTTTCCGCAGATTCTCCAAGACGATGACTCGCTCCATGGCGGTAGTAAGGGGTTGGTAGCACATTTCGAAAAATATTATTCCCAGACTGTAGATGTCCACTTTCTAATGAGAAAATAAAATTAGATTAGCCACAGACAGCATTCGAAGTGTTCTGCAGTTAGGTATAGACAAAGGGAGCAATTCCCAAGTTTCGATTGAAAATCACTTCAATTTTAGCCTTTTTGTAAAATCATCCTCAGACGAACAAAATGAAATAAGTCCGTTATTTCAAGAACTTATGTTTATCTGAAAATGGTGAATTCGGGACAGGCCGAATGAAGAAGACGAACCGAGTGGCGAACTCGCTTTTATAATAATATTTTACTATTATTTTAATTAAAACTTATGTATGTTTAGGCAATTATTTCTGAAAAACATTCTTCGAAAGACTGATTGAAAAACCATTAAACAAATTTGTATCTTTTAGAATTCGCCTGTTTGTAAATTCAATTGCAATGTACAGTACAATCTGTAGCCATTCTCAGGGCACATTTTCAACTGCACCCCTGGATCGAAAAAATATGAGCACACACGCTGGGAATTAATTCCAACACGGAAACGTGGAAACTGCAAGTCTGTCTCTACTGATTATGCTATGACGAGTCGTTCAAATGGTTTCAACAATAGTTGATCCCGACCTGATTGTACACCGGCCGCGAAGGTGGGTTGGCCACTTCCGGCGACGTGTACAACTTGGTTCCCACCCAACCGGTGAGATTTCCGTCGCTGACGCCCTCCGACTGAGACACCTCGCGATCGGCGCTGCGCATCGTGTCCCGCTGCGACACAAAAAGCTCGTTGACCACTGCGTTGGTGGTGGCTAAACCGAAATCGCCTATCTTTACTTGGTCGTGGGAATCCAGAAAGATGTTCACCGGCTTCAGATCTCGATGGATCATACCCTGGGAGGAATAAACACACAATTAGGCCATATTAACGCATCAGATTTATGCGAATTGTAATTTTTATTAAAATTAAAATATAATGTTATTAGACGGATTTAATTTTGTTTGGCACAACACAGAGCGAGCAGCAACACTATTTTATATTTTAGGCATTGAAGTTAGAAAGCTGGTAAACCTCCTAAACAAACATTCATTTTAATTTTATATTTCACCATTTAATTAGAATCACCACTCTGTTCGCCTTTCATTCAGTTCTGTGCCGGACGCAACCGAAAGATCTAGTATCTGAATGTTTTATTAGTTTTACTGGTGTACCATAGGCGTCTCAATTCGTGAACAATGAAATTTAGTGAGGACCAAATCATCAATGTCATTCCAAAAACAAATACATGTAGTAATCCTAGTAGCAAGTAGTAATTTAATTAATAAGGTTAGTAATAGAGTAAAGTTTAAAAAAAAAAGGCAAGCAAAAATAGCCAATCCTCTAGTGACCTCCGATGAACTTTAGTGCTTAAGCACCATGAGGGGTACAACATAACACCTGTAGTGCGATCGACTACAGTTGATTGGAAAATAATATATAGAATAAAAACTCTGAGCTGACCTGCTGATGAATGTGCGCCAGACCTTCCACCATCTCTCGAAACAGTCGCCAGACTCTGGCCTCGTCATTGTGAAGCCCGTTGTCAATGGTGTCGCGTAACGTGCTGCGATCGCACAATTCCATCTACACAAGAAAACCCAGACCAGTCAATTGTATATAAATGATGTATTTGGATGAGTCCAGCATCGCCTTTAATTATTTTAATTAGTCTATTGTAGTAATAGCACCAATTCACAAACACAATTTCTTTATCTCCCCCCCCCCTTTAGTGGTCTGCACTTGCAGCAAGTTACCTGAATATACATCAGTTGGACTAGCCTGCTGCCCGGACCGTCCCTGGGACTGGGCTCACGAATATTTGGCTTGTCGGATTTGCTCTGCTTGGGCTGGCATTGGTCCTGCACGGTGCTCTCCGCGTCGTCGTCGAACACGACGCTCTCCGACGACTCACCCAACCGGTGCCTGATGAGCAAATCAGTCCTGAATTATCTGTTTATGTTTCTCCAAAAGTTAGGGTAGCACTGATCGTTCACTCACAGAAAGGATGTGCCGTAGATGTCCTCCTCCTCCTCTTCATCCGAGGTGCTCTCCTCGTCTTCCGGTCGACCGACACAAGACACACTCCAGTCGACGGACTCGTCCACCGTCGACGGTGAATCGCTGTCAAACGGGAAACACAATTTGAATACGTGAACTTTCGCTTGTTCTGAATTTGATTTCGTAGTTAGAAATGACGGTTAAGGGGTTCCCCCATCGAAACTCACTGCTCATTCCGTCCATTCGTCTGTTCGTTACTGGCAACGTCCTTGGTGAGCTCCACCTGCGACTTGCTCGCGCTGTCCGAGTTTTCACTTTCGCTGTCGCAATCGGAATTCTTTGTAAGATCGTCGAGCGGGGCAGTCTCCAACCATGAGTTGAAATATCTGTAAATAATTCATTTTTTTCCATTTCTCAGCAGTTTCTTCAGCATTGGTCGGTTGTTTTACGCTCGTTCAACATAGAATGAGGGGTTCTATTTCCGCAGCAGAGACCTCTGGAATTTGTCGGGCGATTCTGTCCGTGTCTGCGATTTCAGTTACACGTTAAAGACCCCTATCTAGGTAGTAACCTAGACAAAATTACCAGGGCGAGAACGCTGGCGGACTTCTTTAACGAATAACTGAAGAAAGATCGGCCTTATATTTTTTATTTATTATTTACAGCCATCCAAAATACGCATGTACTACTAAAGTACAAAGACAGCAGATGACTGGTCAACTTGCCTTACAACGTTTTCATGGTTCAGTCGGGAAAGCAGTTTCACCTCTCTGGTAATTTTACGGTTTAGCTGTTTGTTGTTCGGGTTGAGCTTGATGCGCTTGATGGCGTAGATTCCACCGTCCAATTTATTTTTCACCTAGTGCAATTTCATAATATGGCGATTGCATATACATCTCAGTGAAGCTGACGAATACCTTGTCACAACCAGCGATAATTGTTTTCCCCCAAAGCAAATGAATTAAATCGAATACCGTTTTGATCTCTCCGAAAGGATGGAAGACATTTTTTTTTTAGAAAAAGTCTGCCAAATCGCAACAGCAGTTGATGATTGCGGAGTACTGAATTTGATAGAAGTTTCACCCCTACGTACGTTCAGATAGTCACTCTAGTCATCACATGATGTTGTTCTACCTTGAAAACGTCTCCGAAACCGCCGCGGCCCAGCCACCTGAGAATTTCGAACTCGTTGTGAAGTCGCGATTGACGGTTGGGGTCGCTCGGAATCGAGATCAGGATTTCCGGCTGCGCTTCCTCTCTGTCTACAGGAGTGAGAGGATATCATTTTAAAAGTTAGGATTTTGGTAGCCAACGTCGGAAGAGCTTATCTGGATAGGAGTGGTATTTTGCGGACAAAATTTACCTTCCTCTGATCGTTTTTCTGGGTCGATGCAACTCTTATCCGGACTCGGTTCCTGGACGATCGAGGACTTCATGAATGGATGGTCCAATAGGGAATCCGCCGTCCATCTGTCTTGCTCGTTACGCGCCAGGCACCTGCGATATATTAATATCTTACATGTCAAACTTGGTATTTCAACTTTGTTATGCATTTTGCATATGTTCAAGTGTTAAGGATTTTGAAAAATGATTTAATAGTAAAAAATATTTAGCATTATCAATTAAAATTGGACAGTTAAATTGCAATAACAATTGGTTTGTGTCCGGGACAGACCGGAACGAGAAAGACGAACAAGAGTTGGCGAAACACTCTTCTAATATAATAATAGTAACCTATTATTTAAATGAAAAAAATTAAACTAGAACTCGGTGGGAACTGACGCTACAGATGAGACGATGACGATACACATCAACAAATTTACCACATCCACATCCACATCTATAGTTAAATTGCAATTGGAAAACTTAAAACTATGGCGAGGGTCACATTATAGAAGTAAAAAAAAATCAAATACTTTTCCAAAAAACTTCTCAATGTTCCTGGAAGCGACGTCGGAACTTCAGGATACATTGTGGTGACTATTTCACCTTTGGCCAAGGACATACATAAAATTCCCTACAAAAAAAGACAATATAAAGTTGTTCAACGGTTCTGAACCCTTTTTATCAGACCAGAAAAATTGAAAACCTTCCAGTATTGAAAAAACGTTGAAATATTAGTAGTAAGAGGGAGGGGAACGTTTTGACCACTTACTAGTCTATAAATATCACCCTTTTTACCGCCACGTCCAACGGATGGTGGGAAAAAAGAATTCTCCACGACTTCTTTATGTACAACAGCGCACAGTTCCGAAAGCCTTTAATAAGGAAAAATAAATCAATGATATGAATAAATGGGAATAAATATATAAATGGAAATAAAATAAAGCTTGTCACTTGTTAGGAAGAAAAAATATTTAATAAATGAACGCACTTACCTTTTGTCCAGGCTGTAATCAGCTAAACGAACTAGACCTCTATTTTCAATGAACACGCTGCTATCCTGGAAGAAAAATTAAGTTATCAAAATGCCCCAGTAATCGATTTCGCGTTACTATTCCGAAAATCGTAAGGAAAGAATCACTCACTCTAATATCTTTGTGGACTACAGAATTTCTGTGCAAAAATGAAAGGGCCTCCAAAATGCCAAGAATGTAATGCTGTAGTAGTTCGTAATCGACAGGAATGTTTTCGGATAGGTGAAAGGAAATATTTCCTCCTGCAACAAATTCCTGCAGCACCTAGGATCAAGTCAGTTTAATGAATAAAAGAAATATTTCAATACAAAACTTATACATTTTGTGTCCTTCGCACATTGCCGAAGCACTAAGTGCGGTACAATTATGAGATTAGGTTACAGAATTAAATTAAATTATAAATTCCCATGTATCTTTAGGCGCCTCAAATTGCCTAGAATGTTTGTAATTTACGAAATTAAGTAAAACTGGACAAAAAATAAAAATTTGTCATTACCAAAACGACAATTCGGTCTTTGTCCAGGTAGTACTTCATCCCCAAGTAGGGTACCAGATTTTTGTGCTGCAGTTTGCTGAGAGAAGCCAGCTCCTGCTCAATGTTGCTCAACTGATAAGAAAAAATAGCATATCGTCAGTTTTGTAATGAATCAAACGAGTCATCGGTCTCCGACAGACGAAACAATTTTAGCAGACTTCTCGTGCCTGTTTCATGTAGTTGACAGATTCTTTTTGGAAAGATTCCTGGTCTTGGGGGCTGGGCCGGCGCCCAATGTGTCGCCACTTCAACGTCCACTCCGTAATTGTCACCAAATCGCCGGTACTGGCATCCATGCCGGCATAAACCGCACTACCCTGTGAACCATGACCTGTCGGAAACACACCCATAATAAAACGCCAATTGAGCGAATAATTAATATTACTCCAAAATTCGTGCAACTTTAGTATCAGATTGATAATACAGACAGTATTCGCCAATATCAATTTCATTGCTTTATTTTTTGGTCGTTTGGTTAGAGTGTCTCTCAAAAGGTGAAACTAAATTATTTGAAACCTGTGACGACACGATAGCATGTCGAGCTCAGAAGCGTGTTCTTACCCAAGCAACGTCCCTGCTGCACAGTTCTTTCGATGCGATTGGTGAATTTGATGGTCACCACTCCACCGTGATCGCAACTGTGCGATTCTTGGCTAGAATAACTTTCCGATTTCGAATTCCACCTCTGTCTGCAAATCGAAAAAAACACGAGTTGAGACCATTTCTATTTCGCTTGGACGTCACTCGGAACCTGCAAGATGTCATAATATGATCTCACCTTCTTGGCGTGACCGCTTGTCTCGGCCCCATCCAGCTGAAGGCTCCCGGCTCATGCATCGGGGACAGCTCCCGGTCCCTCGTGATCGGTGACGAGGACAGCGGCGACATCAGGCACTCGCCAGCGCCACCTATGATGACCGAATGGTCTTTCCGGAGACGAGCCTCTTCTTTCAGAGCTTCCTGCCTCTTCGCTACTTCTTCTTCGATCGCTTTCCTCTGTTCGAAGAAGAATTATTAAATAAATTTCATAAAAAAAGGTGCACTACCAGAAAGGTCACGACGATGATAACGACCATGGCATCTTTGCGTAGCCCAGTTGGTTTAGCGAGTGAGTGTGGCTCGGCAGTCCCGGGTTCGATTCCCAGTGCGGGCTTTCTCGATTATTCGATCCCAGGGTACTGGTGAAAATGTGCCACTTACATAGTGCCTAAGCACTAAGAGGGGTACAGAAAAGTAAAGTGATTTAAAAATAACCAATAATAAGTTTTTATGAAGAAAAAAGCATATGAAATTGTCATAGTTGTGTTAATCTAATATCCGACCTCCATGTCTTCCTTTTTCCTGAGAAGCTCTTCTTTCTCTCGCAGGGCGCGTGCCTGTTCTTCTTCCAGTTGTTTCTGTCGGAACACCATTTCCTCGTAGCAGGAGTTGTACGTCGGTTTGTTGTTCAGGTGCAGAAACGTTTGAACGTGTTGGGCCAGTTGCAGAATCATGACTTCGCCACAGAATTGCCGCGCTTTCTCGTCCAGCTCGACTCGAAGAGCCTCCACGTTCTGGGTCGATATGCCTTTGGCGTTCTCCAACGAGATTGCAGGGGCACTAAAATTAAAAAAAAAAAAAAAAGAGGTTCACTACCTCCCAAGGGGGCCACCTGGTAATTTTGCCAAACCTAGACTGCTTAGGAAAAATCTTGACGTGTCCTGATATCGTACAGGCACGAGTCACGTTTTTTTACATTCATCCCAAAAAATGTCAATTTAAGGAATTTCTCTCGTCCGAAAAATTCCGGAATCGAAACCGGAGATCACTGGTCGCAAAGTCAAATGTAACAATAAGTTTTATACTGTAAAATATCCTGTACAAGGTAATTTTCAAAATTGATTAGAGAGTATTGGGCGATCCTCTCAGATCCACTTTAATTTGGTTCAATTTTTCAATGAATCTCTGGATTTACGCCTAAAACTTTCAACTCGGTTTAGACAAAAGATATGCCCCACTAGTGTATTATAGTTGGTAGATGCTTACGTGTTGGGATAATCGGCTGGACATTTTACTCTGAGGTCCACTTTAACGTGAGCCTGAGTTTGGCCACCCGAACTTTGTTGTGGATACAGAGTGATCAGAAACTCTGGCGGCCGGTAGATCTAAAAAATATGAATAAAGAAATGTTATTTGTCAAAATAATTGATAGCATCTGTTCGTAGTTGAGCTGGTATTACGAGTTAAGTTAAACCTCAAAAATAAATCTATAAATTGATGAACTGAAGTTCAGATTGTATAAGCGAACCTTCCATGCATCTTTCGTTCGCAGATCCTTGATGTCCTCCATAAAAATTGCTTGCAATACTTCAAATTCATTTTCTTGCCGAACTTGGGGTGATTCTTCCTCATCGCCCATCACTGGCGGGAGACACAACTGTTAGCCGCAACTTGTTAGGAGCAACCTGAAAATGTAATTTAAAATATTTATTCAGACGCGTTTACCGTAAATGTCATCAGGAGTCGAAAATGGCACGCAAGATTTGGGCAAACAGGCGTGACAATGGCCAAATTGAGCATATTATAACTTGAGAATATAAATATGTATGCTCAAAGTTCAAGCTAAAAATATGATACATTAATGTCAATAAGAAATGTGCAACATGTAATGTACATTTAAATACCCTGAACGTACAGACTAATCAAATTTAACTTGTCATTGGGGTGCGTTAACTATGTTTGCCCCATTGACCAACGACTTACGCAGGTAGACTCGATAACTTACAGCATCCCTCCCACACCCGGATCAGTTTATGCTGGGCAACGGTGATCTTATCAGTGGATTATTTTTGATCTTTGAAGTGATTTTGGCCCAATAACATGTCAGAGACTCTTATTTTAACATTTCCTGTACACGAAAACGATGTTTGTCATTGGGAAAAATAACGAACACGCAGTTTATCTAATGGTTCGTTCATCTTACATCATGTGGCGTTGCCAGTGAAGAATGAGTGTGGTACATGTTGACTATCTCCAGGTAAAAGGCTTGAAAAGATCAGTGAGCGAGTTTCTTCAAAAAAGGACTTACCCATAAGTTATTCAAGGAAAATGAGCTTTGGTGCCAAGAGCTATCAATTTCTACAAAAAAAAGAAACCTTGCCGACGAGCTGGCAAAAACATAAACTAAAATATAAACAGAACTTTCAAAGTGCGTCAAGCCATTTAATAAATTTTGAAGAGCTGCTAGACAGAGCTCCTTTTCAATATCTCTACGCAACCGGTATCCTGATGTCACGAATGGACTGCAGATGGCGCTAGGAACACCGCTGGATTGATCAAGTTGAAGTGGCGCTAAATTTGAAGCTGTAAGCAGGTGGTGCATTTTGGTTTTTCAAATCAGATTCTCATTTTCAAATTACGTCATCTGCGCATGCGCACAATCCCCAATTGCGCGCATTGGGGATTGTACGCATGCGCAATATGGCGTAATTCGATTTTGAGAATCAGATTTGAAAGACGAAAATGTGGGCCTCTGCAGAGCTGAAATAAATGATGCTCTATTTACCTCAATTCAGTCGGTTTAAGTTAGTTTCAAAAGTGTGGATTGATTTTATAAAAGTGGAAGATTGGTCATTTAAGACAATAAAAAAATAAAGAAATGGAATTTATAGAATGAGCGATTAGATGCACAATGGAATTTGAAGTGTGGTGGAAGCAAATTTACTTATTATATTGTCACGTTTTGAAAGCGCTTTGAAACCAAACGTGAAATGATCGACAATGTGAATAATTGCCAATGTTAATTAATGGCTAGTTTACACGTACAAGTTTTTGCAAGGCAAGTCGCTCTATAGCAAACGAAATTGCTGGGGCCCGTTTTGGACTCAAGTGTGCTGTGATTGGCTGATTTGGGTAACGTGACCGTAACGTAAGAAGATTGAGTCCAGAATGGGCCCCCTGCTCTAAGAACAACTTGCACATGTGAACCAGGGCCCACATTTTCGTCTCTCAAATCTGAATCTCAAAATCGAAATAGATCATATGCGCATGCGTAAAATCCCCAATGCGCGCAATTGGGGATTGTGCGCATGCGCAGAAGACGTAATTTGAAGATGAGAATCTGATTTGAAAGACGAAAATGTGGGCCCAGCCATAATATGTTGTTAATTGTTAATGTCAATGGCTTGAGAGGTAACGATGAACCAATCACGGTTCGTCACGTTACGAAATTTGCATATCTGTCGAGGGTGAGCGCTTGCGGTTTTGATATAAATACAGGCTCCTTTGACTAATACTAATCACTCGCGCTGCGCTTTCTGTTTGTTTAAGGAGAAATTGTTTGAACTTAAAAAATTAAAGTAATTATTTTTTGTGACCGATTTTTAATATTTTAGTGGATCGCGTGATTTTGCGATAGAATTTAGACTCTTTTAAGCCTACCGCGCATTAATTATCGTTTCGTTAAGTTTCGCTAGGGGTTGTCTTCTTGCTACTAATTTTAAATTCTATTTTCAGAAATGGATCCCGCCTATTATAAGTTGACTTCCTTTCACGGACGTGGTATGGTCGAACCCATTAGGCTTATATTCGCGTACTGTAGACAGGAATTCGAGGATGTTAGAATCGAAAAGGAGAACTGGGCCGATCTGAAACAAAGTGAGTCGTCTTAAGATTCGGGAAATTTAGTATTCGTGGGACTCGACACTTATTTGTTCTCTCCTAATTTGTTTTTCTTTAGCTCTGAGTCTACCGTTTGGTCAAGTACCCATCCTCGAGTTCGACGGCAAAGTGTTATCCCAGAGTCGTGCTATTGCGCGATATTTGGCAAATGAATTTGGTAAACTTGATTATTTAATTCTTTTTTTTTCAATAATTGTTACTTCCGGTAACTAACTCTAAATTTCAGGAATCGCCGGTAAGGACAACTTGGAGCGCGCCAGAGGCGACATGGTCGTTGATGGAGTTTACGATATTATTAATACTGTGAACAACTTCTTTTTGGAAACTGATGAAACTAAAAGGGTATCGCTGTTTGTTTATTTTCCGTAAGCTGAAATTTCGTTCTTTCCCCGTCCCCGACATTGTTTTTAATTTGCCTCTGCCAATATCTTTTTAAATTTAGGAAGCTAACAAAAAATCTTTTGTGGAGGTAACCGTTCCCAATGTCCTGAGGCAGTTATGGTATGTTATATGGATTATGGCATTTTGTTTTAAATTCTATTTGGTAGACATTTAATTGCCCCCGTCTTTTTAGCGATCTCTTGATTGACAATGCCACCGGTGCATTCGTTGGAGAAACGGCAAGTGTTCTCAAATTTATGACTC
>JAQGBY010006820.1:0-12560 GCA_034698785.1 Mycogona germanica | reverse complement strand
TTGGCAACTTGCTGGATCTCGTTTTTATAATGTGTCAAGATGATAGATTTGACAATTTGCAATCGATAATCCAAAAGTGTTTTGGCCGGCCGCCAAGCTGCTTTTGGATGACAAAACTGTTGAATATTGCCTGGTCGATGAGGTGCCAGAAGATCTTCTTGTAGAAGATCCGGCTCCTCTTCCGGACGCTGTCGTAGTAGGTGAGGCACTGGTCAGCCTTGTCCACGGTGGACAGGAGTGGATGTCCTTTTTGTCACGCCACTTGATGGCCAGCAAATTGCCACGCTGGAAGGCCACCAGCTCACCCCTCTTCAGTTTGGTTGATTTCATACCAGCTGGTAGGTCTTTTCTGTTGCTCCGGACAGTGCCATAGGAGTCTGTCCTCCTAGAGAGAAACAGATCAGACAAGTAGGGGGGACATATAAAAATTGTCGGTCGTCAGGCAGTACCCCTTGTCCAGCAGCGGATCCAGCAAAGTGTGCACCACATGGACAGTCTGTGGCTGGTCACTGTACTTGTCCCCCAGTTCCATGCCTTTTTCGGTATAGATGATTGAGGTCCAGACATATCCAGTGCTGGCCTCACACAGCATGTACAGCTTGATGCCGAACAGGGCGCGCTTCAGTGGCATGAACTGCTTTCAGCCAAGATTGCCCTTGTGCAGGAGCAGGCTCTCATCAATGGATATTTCTCTGGCTGGTGTGTAGACATTTCTGAACTTGTCCAGCATGCTCTGGTAGATTGGCCAGATCTTGTGCAGCTTCCAGCAGGGGTGGTCCTTCTCCTCTTGCTTGACAGTGGCATTGTTTACAAAGTGCAGGAACATGGTGATCAAGCTGAACCGGCACTCGGACATGTAGTGCCGGAAGAAGGGAGTTTTGACCAGTTCATTGCTAGACCAGTACATCTAGATGGTTGGCTTTTGGATCACCCCCTGTTGGATTACTAGGGCCAGCAAGATCCAGAAGTTGTCCATGGTCATGTCTGTCCAGTGCCGGAACCGGGAGCTGGGTGCCAGTGATCTGCTGGCCAACTTTTGACCAGCATACTTGTTGGTCTCCTGCACAATTTCGCACACCATTTTCGTGGGCACAAACACTTTGAGCAGGTCCAGGGGGTCCGATCCAGCATCAAAATTATCTGTGATGCTGGAGCTGGGACCCGGCACCCCCTGGAACGGAGATGGCAGCAGGGGCAGGGAGCCAGGACCCACCAAATGCCAAACGTGCAAATTGGACAAATCCGCACTGTCACTGTCCTAATCAGAATTGCCGGATTCACTTGAATTGTAGCTGCTGGATGACTCCTCTAGCTCGTCCACGGCACTCACATCACTTTCACTGTCTCTTCCTGACACTTCCGGAACAATTCTGGATGGTCCAGCAGTTGCTGGATGCTTGCGCAACTTTGTTTTTGCGAGAGATGCCATTCCCAAAATCGCACTTTTCGAAAATGTCGAAAAGACATTGGAAATGTCCTCTCCCTCAAAAATGTTGCCGAATGGAAAAACTAGATGGCGCCACCAAACCTGCAAATGTGCGGCATTTTCGGAATCATCATTTTCCGCTCTATCCAATCATGTGCTATAGATTTTCAATGTGGTTGGTAGATTTTTGCCACAATTTTTTTGAAAAGCGAAAACGAGACAGTCTTGGGATGCGCGGTTTAGTATGGTTTTGCATGCTTGAGATACTCTCGGCTTGCCGGTTAAAGGGTTAAAGATGCAGAAAGTTAATAATCTGTCTAAAGCAGCAAGATGGCACACAAGCTCAATTGTGCTTCGAGTGCATCGATCTCTCTCTCAATGGCGAAATCGTCTCCTTGAATGATTGTTTGCATCGTCTCAGTCAAAACAGATACATTTAAACACAAACTTCAATAGTCATTTTGTTTGGTCACGTTTCATTTATGTGTGTGTTGTGTTGCCATTAGTTTCTGCTAAATTCTAACATTTTTAAGATCAATTTTGAATCTACTACTTTTTTTAATACACACAAGTTTCGCTCTTGTATTGCGAGCACCGTTTTGAACCTCAATAATTTGAATGATGACGTCACGGAGTTGCAGGCGCAAGAGGCCAATTCATAAAGAAAGGAAAGATCAACATGTGTGCCAAATTTTAATAAAATAAATTAAAGATTTTCAATTTTGTGATTACATATCTTTAGAAACGTTTCTTTTTGGGCCGCCCTGTATTGTCGAGACAAAAATGAAGAATCGGTAGAATGGGAATCGAAAAATAAAATTCCTTAGAAATAATAATCTAACTTTGCAGCAACAATCGAAGGTAATAGAATAATAAATAATTATAAACTTAGCAGCACAAATGAAAGGCATATTTTGAACCAGAAATGCACCTCAGAGTTAGATCGCCACCGTTTTTGAAATGGTGGAGGCGGCCACGGTTAGCCACACGAAGTTTGTGTGCTCTCTTGGAGTTTTGTTGGGAAAATGAGCTGGAAAAAGCTTTATTATTTTCTACCTACACCAAGTCGAGTTGGTTTTCTTTGTCTTATGTTATCTTATCGTCACCATTCTGTGCCATAAGCAAGTTAGTTTCATCGCTCCTGGTCACATCAGAGACTAATACTGATTCATTAAATTTTTTTTAAACAATTCTCTAAAATAATCTTTTGTAATCGTTACTTACTTTTTTCTCTTATCTTACGCACCTTTACTGACCCAATTTGATTGGATTCTAAATTCATGATCGATACATCATCTAAGCTGCACTTAGTGGAGTTCAAGTCTAGAATAGCAACCCCCGAAACGAATCTATTTTCCGTTGATCCTATTATAGCAGTTTAGTTTCTAAATATATCCCTTTTTCTTCTATTCGGACACATTTTTGAAGGGTTCATGTTTCACATTCGAAATTCTCTACCGTCAGCCGGCTTATATGTTTCCAAAGTGGGTAGGTGGCGTTGCCGTCACTGCGGTACTAATATCCAAACAAGGGTGGGAGAAGAGAAGAAAGCTCATATTTTATTAGAACGTTGTACACACGCAGCCATCGCCCTTCCCTCAGAACACACATATATATTAGATAGTTTATCAACAAAACAAATCCGAAAAATCGGCATAGGCATGGCACATGAATAATGAATGGCAGCCGGATTTTATATTTTCACTGGAGCCCATATACAGACACTGTGCATATCCTATTCAACCAATGTGGGTTATCTTGCTTTTTTCTCCTAATAAATATGAATGACTCAAATTACACATGAATCGCGGGCCGATTTCCAATCGAGTAACAAACAGACGAACAGATTTTAAATGGTACCACTCTGTTCGACTTATTACGAACGCAACCCATGACCGTTCTACAAAATTCAAATGGAATGAAAAAAAATCCATATTCTCAAGATGGTCAAAGATACATTCACAATATTTTATATTTTCTTAAAAATTCCAGGAATACGTAAAGATATGAAATAAAATATGTCTAGACATGGTTATTGAAAAAAATATGAATCAGCTTGTGCTTCTGCACTATTTATTTATAGTTACTGAAATCAAATTTCAAATGCGTTTCGTCATTATTTCATAAATAAAAGATAAAATTAATGAATCGCCAGAAAATTTAGATATGCTGAACTTCAGCATATCTAAACCCCGATCCGATCATGTTCGATAAGTGAATCGGTTCGGGCTCGTGTCCGCACAGACATTCCACATTCTCGATATTATTTAATAAATTATAATTTTAAAAAAAGAAAAAAATATTTTTCAATAGTCAACCGCTTTTGTGGATATTTTTAATCTCAAGACAAATGGGTTGACTTTGTAGAGCATAACAGCGTTAATAAGCGCACACAAAATTGTATTATATATTGTTTGCAGCAATATCAGGTTACATCGATCGAGACAGATGTAAAGAAACAATTTTGGTTTGTTCCTTTGTTATTCAAGCACCCACTTACGTTCCCCAATATATTTAAAGCGTTGAATGCGTTTCAAATTTTTGGTATGTAAGCTGGACAGAGACCATCCTCTGTGAGCGGGATTTTGGTACAAGGAGGATTACAAATTTTAATTTAACAGTTAAAAGAAATCATTTCATAAGTATTGCCCCAGAGAATCATCACGAATTTACTGAGTTAAGAGCAACCAATATTTATTTGATGTGCCTCTCACATAGGGCCTAAGCTCTGAGAGGGGTACAGAATCTTCCTGTTGTGATCCGTCACTTCAGTGAATAAAAAAAAAATAATAAGGGGTCATAAATGAATTTGAAGTGCAGATATCACTTCCTATTTTATTTGCCTATGGGTCGTTTAGACCAGGCTCATCCATTTTGTGGCATACCTCAACAACTATTTTTTTGATCATTTTATCTCCTTTCAGCCCATCGTTAATTGAAACCTGAAATCGTTCCAATTAGCCAAATGACCTCGCCAGTAGCTGACTGCAGAGTCCTGTATCGAATCAAAGACCGCACCAGTTACAAACCATAAATACGGTACAACATTTTTCCACCAACAATTGTGCCACCTGTGAAGCGATCGCAGCACCACTTAAAGAGCTCCTCACGAACCCTACAGACCAGGCGGCCCAACGAAAATGCATTAGGCGTGACTTAAAAATATAAAAAAAACACCGCATTTGTTATTCGCTATCTGCGGCTGTGCAGATCAGCGCT
The DNA here is from genome assembly GCA_034698785.1 of Mycogona germanica. NCBI lineage: Eukaryota > Metazoa > Arthropoda > Diplopoda > Chordeumatida > Chordeumatidae > Mycogona > Mycogona germanica. The sequence goes on along the minus strand of JAQGBY010006820.1, from coordinate 7,915 downwards.
GACGCCCCGCCGGAAAATATGATAAAAGGTTTCTCGACGTTTTGCATATTTTATGCAACACTGCGTATCCGACATGCACCAACACGTGTTCATATATACAGTACATCACCAAAATTTTTAACATTTCTCACGGCCTAATCTCCGTGTATCGAGTTCGGCACTTGCAAGTAGGTGCATAATTCGATCCAGCCGCGCCGCCATCATCAAGCGAAGAGCGAACATTTATGAAATACATACGCACAATATTGAAGCTCCCAGATTTCTAGCTTGAAGAGGTGCACAGAATGTATGTTACTGAGCATTTCAACGCATTTACAATGCATTTCAATGAATACATTTACGAATAATACACTCTCTGTATAATTGTGAAATAATAGTGGATATCAGATGACCAAATTGCACTCTCCCCTAAAGCCTATCACAACTTCAGTGTTATTGTCATACTAGGAGGTTACCCGGCTTTGCCTGGGTTTTCAGTAACCACCAATGAAATAAAAAATTAATTGTTTAAATATACCGGCTATTTTACGTGTAAACGATAACACACGATAAACGCACATGATATTCCGATTGTCGTTTACACTTTAGACATTTTGAAAAATTCGAATTTTCACGTGCTATAATAACGTCATGAAGTATGTGGTGCCTCAACTATTTTTTTTAATATTTAACAATTTTGATTTTCAATCGTTTGTCAATTGTTATGTTATTGAATTGTTATGTCAAATTGAAAAGGAATCATTTTTAAAATATCCATTTGATTATTTTATTGCAACATTATTCCGGTAATAGTATGTGGTATGGTGTGTTTGGTTGGAACTGTTATCTGATTTCCTTGGTTGTCTCGTGAAATCGACGATGTCGTGCTTTTGATGTGGAGACGCCATTTTTTAAGTTTGAAGCGAAAGGGAGATTATCCAAAATTTGGTAAGGGTTATTTTATAATGTTTTATTGAAAATAGAGATATGAAAAGTGATCGCTAGCGAATTATTGTGGTGTACTAACGGTATGTTGATATTTTTGAATTTTCATTGATCCGTTCGAGAGTTGTCTCCGGACACGAAAATCGAAATCTGTTTTATAATATAGGATGACGAATTTGCCCAATGCATTTAACATAGCTCCGCACAAAATTATATCATCACTCGTGATGAAGCATCGCTCATATCGTTCAAAATGCAGGCACTAGAGACTTGCCCTTCGATTCTCGCGACTGTATGTCGTCATGAGTCGCAAAAAAGAATACCACAAACGCTCTTATATCAGTTGCGAGAAAGCTCTTTTAAGACATGCTGACGTCACTCGTATGCAGATACGACGCAATCGTTCACATCGTCTGACGCAATCAGACGAAGTTATATTTATTTACATGAGAAATTCTACACTTCAATCGGTTACCCCGTCATGACTTTGACAGTATTTTCAAATATTTTAAAACTGTTTTGCGAATTGTTGAAAATCCGGGGCAAAATGTGCATGCTGTGTGTTGAAGCTCTCTCAAAGGTCGAAAATCCAAGCTGGCAGAAACCACCGAAATTGTTAACCCTTGCTATGTATCAATAGTACTATGTCCAAGCTAAGTTTGCAGCAAAAGCAGAGGTGAAATCTATATATATATAAATGAATATATGTTTGTCTGTCTGTTTGTTTGTCCTTTATGCATTACTAAGCCATTCATCCGATCACTATGATACAGTTGAGAATGTGTTGAGTACATACCCGAGATGGTTTATGCCAAATTTTCTTCTCCTACGATCATCCGATCACTATCATCTGTTGTTGCCGCTACATTCCCGCGATCCCCTGAATGCCCAAAACTGAACTTCCCCGCAAGGCGCATCCTTTCATGCATCGCGGGGAAAAAATCACGAGCTTGGATGCCGTGTGCGCGGGGCAATCCATGCCCAATATATGGCCCCAGCTCTGGAGACGTTTTCAATGGTGCCTTTTTTCACTGCAGAAAATAATGGGGAAATTTTTACCCTGCTTTCTGCCATATGCCTGGCAGGCCTCCCCATGAATGGCATTTTTCCAATTTTTCTCAGTAGGTAACCCTCCCAAGAAGGGTGGTGACATTAATTGGGATCTATAAATCCACCATCTTGAATTTTTGGGTTGTGTTGCCCACTTCCGGTTTCAAAAGCAGTACCTGGAAGTGCCCAACACGCCCTTTGAATCCTTCTGCCTGAGTAAACCCATGCAAGAGACCCTTGCGAGAGTCATTTCTGAATGTATGTGGCATCTCCATAAGTGCCATATGCCACTTGAATTTGCGAGTGCTGTCCCTAGCAAATGTGCCAGTCATTCTTGGATGGACCAAATTCCCGGCTATGAGAGTGTTGTGCTACTCAGTTTAAAGAAAAACATTTTAAAAAGTAAGAAAATCGATTCGAATTCGGCGCGAGATTCATTTGTAATGCGAATCGTTCATATTTATTAGAAGGAAAGATATAACCTACATTAGTTGAATGGAATATGCGTAGTGTGCATGTATGGGCTTCAGTGAAAAAATAAAATCGGGCTGCCATTAATACACATTTATGATTATAATATAGATTTGTTTTCTGTATATATAAAAATTGTGGATTTTTTTTTCAATGTGGAGTGTACAAAAAGCAACCACGGTAGTATAATGTAATTTAACATATTTCTCTTTGGGTTGATTTTCAGATAACATCAGGTGGACGTCAAGATTAAAAGCCTGTAGCAGAGACGCAAAAGTGGATGAACAAAATCGTCAATGAATGAAGATGTTTTGGGCGAAAGTTTTCTTTTGTTTACATGCCTGGAGCGCAAAACAATTTCTTCGTATAGGAGCCTCGCGTGAGAGCCATATTGACTAAAATTGAGTGACGGGTCTTGTGTCACTGGAAAATTTTCGTCAACAAAATTGCGGCTGCTTTTATTTTCCTTTTTCCTATGGTATTGTTTGGACACTAACGTGAATACAATGCGAGAGAAATAAACAGCGCAGAAACATTTTTTTGTTCCGTATTTTCTGGTTAAAGGGACACAAGAAGACGACAAACAGAAAAATCTGAGCCAATATTAATGCGGACCAGTTGCAGAAATTCTTTTGTGTGAAATGAATGGCAACTACGTATTCATCCCACTCATGTAAAGCAAACGCAAACTGCAAAAGTAAAAAACGTGACTTTCTCCATATCTCATTTCCAGAATACTAAGAAATGGTATTATATCATATGAATCTACAAGTTTTGTATCCTCTGTAGCCAATGTATCTGTCCGTGCCATCGAACACTACGCGTTTCTGAGAATCAAACTACAAAGTCGTACTCGCTTTATCATCATACTGTAGTTTGTAGTGACTAAAAAATTGAGAACAAAGCTACACATTTTCAAAATTTCTGGGTTGATGCTCATATCAGACATGACGTACTGCATAAGTAGCTGCAACTCAGACATTCCCAGAATACCCAAGTGAAATTTAGTTTATTTTTCTTCTCTCTTCTTCGAATGTGAAATATCGAATATTCTAATTTCTGCCCTTGGCTTTTCCCTGCATATTTTTCTTACTGTTTGTAGTACATTCTCACCCGGACATCCATTTAGTATTGAGATCACCCGGAATTTACACATTTTATCTCTTTGAGCGCCCTGTTCGAGTATAGGCAACTTCGCCCTCCTCCAACACGATTGCGTTCTGAAAATAAGTGTGACCGAAATTTTCGATCGATACTCGATATATATTACACACAACCCCGAGACGCGACGTTTCTATTTTAAACTGGCTCCAAACTTTGGCAGTGTCGAAAAATAAAAAAATGCTCCACTAAAGAGAAAAGAAAGATGATGTATATATACGTTCCCCGGTGTATTATGGGAAATTGAGTTGCGTGGGTGGTGGAGGTGGATGTGGAGGGTCGCACCAGTCAAGTTCACCATTTATCACCAGAAAGGCGAATAAAGCAAGATAAAGGATCGGGCTGTTGCACCACCGATAGGATTCGCTGCTACCGTTCTGCGAATATAGCTGAGAGAACCTAGCGAGAATATATGGAACCAATTTGTGCTAGGGTAGATAGATGGGATCCCGAGCCCAACGCGAGATGATTTGCAGTTTCTGGAGGACGACCAAACCGGTCAGGGGAGATTTTTATTGCGATTAACCCGTGCACGGACCGAGTGACCAATTCCTTTCTGCCCGCTCAAGTGCGAGAGATTACTTGGCAACAATAGAAAATCCGAAATTGGTTTCCCCAGAGATAAACAACCAATGTCCGGGACCGCTATTTTCGACATCCATTCACTTTCAGATGGAGACATGATCGCCCCCGGCTTGTTAGATTTTTACTGAATGGCCTAACTTTCCACTAGAATTTGCAGTTGAATTGCGTCTTTCACCTCATTAGACACTACTCAGGGTATCGTGAAATTTCACGTCTATGGACAGCTTTTAGTCAGTTAGGTTAAGTTACTACGTTACCTTACAATGGCTATGTTAGTAAGATTGGTCTGGTAAATTAGAATTCTGTTTCGGTGTATAAAGTTCAGGCCATAGCGCTGCATGCGCACCAATTACCTAAGTACGGCCTTTTACTCTTATTATTTGTGCACTTGATTGCGTCTATATTTCCCACCATGTAACTTGTGGCCGTATTATCTTAATAGTTTTCTTTTGATATGACCTAATTGATTTAGAAAAAATTATAATTTAAAATTTACGAAACGAGATAAGACAAAAAATAAAGTGAACGGATCTCAGCATTTGCAGCTTTATATATATATTTATTTTTTGAATTCACTAAAGTGTATATCACAACATGAAGATTCTGTACCCCTCTCAGTGCTTAGTGCCCCCTCTTAATACTATGTGCATGTAATATAAATTTCATGGTGATGCGTTCGGCGGGTTTTGAGCTTTCGAATCACAGTCACCGATCACAAAGCCACAAACTGTCATCCATCAATCAACGGATTACGAATATTTTACGATAAAAATCGATCCCTAAAATAGGTGACACCGGCCATCGTAATCCATAGGTGTTCTGATGTAGAGAACAGCTTCCCCCACCCCAATCCTGAATTCGTGACGAGCAACTGTGTCGTATATCTAGGCCTAGGTCCAACCTAGACTAAATATTTAGACAGCTAGGCGCTGGGGGTCTAGTATATCGCGTGTTGGCCTATGGGTTTGTTGCTGGTCAAGTGGCGCCAATCATTTGGTAAGGTGTCGACACTCGTCAATTGCTTTCTCGTTAATGAAGTGATCATGGGTTGGCGCCGATTTGTCGTCGGTCTGATGAGTCTCCGTGAGAGCCATCTTTTTCAAAGTTGAGGGAGTTTTACAGGCGGTGCAGATCGAGTTGTGGCTTCTTGGTGAGGAATGATGGAACGTGCGGGTGGCTCGCTTACAGGGGGAGCCATTTTAGATTGAAATGTGTACAATGCAAACACAGACACTATCAAAGAGGTGCGAGATTAGAACGCAATGCCCTGCAAGTGAGGCATATTTCCAAAGGGGAAATAGAAGATGCTGAATAGACGAGTTCTTTCCGTTAACATATAGAAGTGGCCGTAAAAATATGGTGTTGATTTCGCGTCGTTGTACCTTGGGATCAGTATTTTTACGACACTATTCAACTCAAACTTGAATGTGTACAGACACTTTAGGGAGAGAATTTTTGTAAGTGATGCTGGAATAATGGCCCAGCTAAAAGGACTTAATCCAAATAAATCACAGGGGCTAGTCGAAGTATCACCCCTTGTACTCCACGAAATGTCTATAGAATTTTCTCCTTTAGCTAAAATGTTCCAGAAATCTCTTGATATCAGATGGCATCTTGCCTGAAGCACGGAAATTGGCCCAATGTTTGTCCTACAGCAAACTTGGAATTTTCTCAGCTCATTGTAGCAGACGGGCTGTGTAATTACGTATTGCATCGGATGCGCTAGCCACCCGCAAGGTAAGAAATTTGAGACTCGAAATTTCACAATAATTTGGACTATTTTTGGCCCTTTGTATATATATATGTTTCTTTCCAAAGAGATCAAAATTTTTGAATCGCATTTTTTTGTGAAATTTAGTACACTATTATGTAGCAGCTTATTAGTACCTAGTGAGCTGCACTCCACCTAAAACAAATATACAATGCTCGTGTATAATTAAAGAGCAAGATGGCGCCTACCCTGGTGACGTTGAGCCTGGCGGGAAGCCTGCGGTTCCACGTGCTCAGATAGGTGGCGTTGGGCGGCAGGTAGGTGAAAATCAGCGGTTGGGCGGCGACCGCCACCGCAGCACCCTCTGGCGGTGGTTGGTCATCAACCGCCGTCGGTGATGGCACGAACGGCTGGCGCACGTGCACCGCGACGAAAGCGTGACGTCCGTCGAGCATGCGCAGTTGAGCGGCCGCCCGCATCACGTGCTCCATCTCTTGCGAGGCCAAAGGAACACATAGGATGATGGCTGCAAAGATCACGTGACAAAAATTAAAAATTAGTTACAAGTCATTTGCGATAATGATTTTCAACATAGCGAGTATTATTTTAATTTCCCTTCAGAATGATGTCTGGTGGAATAGAAAATAAAACAAAAATATACAGTGTTATTACTAAAAATGGGTCAGAATTGGTGGAAGTAAAAATCTCTTTTAACTTCCTTCATACACGTGCAACTACATGGCGCCATCACTCGAATTCTTGAGTTTCAAAATGGCTCTCGTTATACCATGACTTTTTTAAAACGTAAAACTCCATTTTGGATATGAAGAATTCGAATTAATGACGACGTCATGGAGTTTCACGTGCTCGATGGCAATTCCAAAATGAAGGTCTTGCACAAACGTTTTCATATTTTAAATTTTAATTAGAATCAACTCCCATTAATATCACTAACACATTTTAATTTTCAATTTTTCTCAATCCCCGTCGACTTTTAAACGACTTTGCTTAATTCAAGTATTTTAAAATAACTCGGCTATGAGAAAGTCAACTTGACATTAAGTAAAAACTTCACACAATAGTGTGCACATCAATTTATAATGAAATATAATGAATTTATAAAATTGGAAAACATGTGGGTTCACGCTATTAGACATAAAGTTAAAAATAATGAAAGATTAGTCAAAACCTTATGGTAAATATAAAAATGAATTGGATTTTTTAAGCAAAATTATGCAAAATAAATATTTCAATTAAATAACAAACGAAAAATACAAATATTGCGATTGCTTTTTTTAAATTTCGGACTTCTTAACGTTTTACTACGTGCACATATTCGAATATAAAAATAGATAGTCATATTTCATAGTATGGGAATCGTTCAATTTATCCAGCATTTATAGGTGTACATCCAATCTTTTCTTCTTCGGTAAAATTAAATAATCGCTGTTTTTCCCCTCTTTGCCAATTCCGACGTTTGATGATAAAAAAGAGGAAATATAAAAAGAGCTCTCTCCAAGATATCATTAAAAATTGAACATGCAAAAGCGGATTGCCATGCAAAAATGTGCGTTGCTCGTACGCTATAATGGTACTCGCTGCTATCCCCAGAGGCGTTCTTCTTTCTGACGATTTTATTTTTTCATAGTTCGCTGCTTGTATCAGCCTAATCAGTTTCCAATTTACGAGGGCCCTTGTAGCGACAACCAATTTACATAACTCATGCCGCTCTAAAAATTGATCATCTCAATATTGTCATGTTTCCGCAGTGCCCCATCCAAATCCTTGTGCAATTACAGCTAATTCTAATTCCCCTCCTTTTGCAATGTTTCCACAATCAGTCACTAGAGGGTGTCACCAGTAACCTGCATTTCCATCATCCATGTGCCAAGTGTTGCCAGAACCTACCGCTAGGGCACCACCATATTTATTATTATTTTTTTTTTTTTTTTAATTCACTGAAGTGACGGATTACAACAGGAAGATTCTGTACCCCTCTCAGAGCTTAGGCCC
>JAQGBY010006819.1:0-12561 GCA_034698785.1 Mycogona germanica | reverse complement strand
GAGGTGCCCCTCGCATAGTGCCTGAGCACCATGAGGGGTACAAAACGCCTGTAGTGCGGTTGACTACAGTTGATTTATATTTTAAAAAAATATGGTTATAATGGTTTAACTCTGAGTTTTCTCGGATTGAGAAACAAGAAGTTATACTAGTAGATAGATGCGTCTGGTACCAGTCCAATTTTTGCTGCCCTCTGTTGGCTCGCAATACAATTTTTGGCTAACGTGACATTTTCTTTCGAAACAATCGATTAAATTATTACATTTTCGCTTATAGCTAAAAAAAATTTAAATGGAGTTACACCACTCTTGAGTTACACCGCTTCATTTATTCAGCAGCGATTGCAAAACTATATCGTTTCACATCGACTTGTAAAATAAGATTTATTACCACTAAAACATATTGGTCATGCAAAACGGGGCTACCGATTCTGGATAGCGCAGCACCAGTCCACCAAGGGGTGAGAAATTTGGGTACATGTACGGGGGAGTTGCGATAGTGAGGGGGGGACTCCACGGAGCGTTCAGACACGGGAGGTGTGCATGCCTGACCGGATCGCGCAAGGTAACCTCGGCTGACCCCCGCCGTGTTGTGATGCCCTCTGACCTCCACATAGCCCGCTCGGACCCCCCCTAACACATCCCCTTCCCTACTACACGACTACGCCGAAAGTCAGGGCTAGACGTGAGGGTGTTTTTCCGACTGAGGTGAGAGGGGCAGTTGTGAGGGTCGACATTTTTTTCTCGGCGTCTGTGCCGCGGACTTCAAGTAAAATCAGCGCGGCGTGGCGCTCACATAATGCCAGCTTGAAGGACACTGCGGCCGCCGGTCACTGTTGTCCTATCTCGGCGGGCAGTGACAATGACGTTAGGGAGGGAGGTCTAACGACTAAGGGGTGGACACGTTCGAGGGTGGTGATGGTGGTGGTGGTAGTAGTGTGGTCAGCGAGCCAGTCTGACGATTGAATCGCCAACGGTCACCAAATGCGATTTTAATGGCGTAACTAATAGTTGTTGGCATGTTTTTCCATCATAACTATTACCGTGTGTCCAGGGGGGGTGCATGGTCACTGGGTGTCCGGCACCAGAAGGGACGCAGGGAGAGAAGAAGAAAAAACGCATTAGCTCGTGATGTTCACCGACTCAGTATTTTGATAGATTTTTATTTAGGGACTCTATTGTATAGTGGAATAAATGGGGGGGGGGGGGCATGGCTCTGGCCAGCATGGTGCGGTCTTTGCAAACATTTGGGGGTTGTTCTTATTTCGGAGTGGTTGGGCTTTTGGCAGGGAGACATGCTTGACTGATGTGTTTTAAGGTGTACGGTAGTGCCTGAGAAAACGTTTATCAAAATGGTTTTAAGAAATGGGAGTCATGTGAAAAATGATCACCTGTCCAGCAGTATTTGTCCATTTAAAAAGACATTTTTCTTGAAGAAATCTTTGAAAAGTCGTCAAATGTGGATACTCTCTGCAGATATTCTAAAAATATTAATTTCGTATTTCGAGAAGCAAAAAGACTACGCCATTTTCTTCAATTTCAAGACACTTCAAGGCATTTTTCAAGGACTTAGCAAACTACAAAACGCACTCGTTCCAACATTAACTGATATTTATTGATCACTTAATTTTTGGATTTATTGTCTCTAAGCACATGGAGAGGATTGTATTTTTCTCTCACGAAAATTGACTTGATTATGTCAAAATTGACTGAGCCATCACGCTTCATCGCACTAACAACGCTTTATCTTTTTTTACCTCTTCAGTTGCTTCCTGTTGTGCATGATAGCCCAAATAATAAACAATTCACACAGGGAATGACGATCCCGATCTACTCTGGCGTGCGTCTACACATTGACTCGACACAACTCATTTGCGGACAGCACAGTGCAATCTATTGATGCCCGTTCGTATCTGGATTTGATTTATCATGTGCGAATGAGATGTAACTTTCGATTTCCGAACGCAATGAGTGTTAATGTTGCTGTTCAACGATTGTGAATATGAAAACAACCGTTGTAAGAAGGGGAAAAAAATAAAATAATGTGGCCATAAATTCAGCATGAAAACATTTGTGTCTCAATACACGTGTAATAATATAAATGTGCTTCTGTCTGACCGCAAGAAAAAGGTAGAGTGTGTCGAGAATGAAATGCTTCTTTTAAATTTTGGGCAGAACTTTACTTACACTCACATTCCACACTCCACCTATAATAAAATGGTCACAACGAACATAATTCATACATTCCACACTCCACCTATAATAAAATGGTCACAACGAACATAATTTACTAAGATGAGGGAATTTCAGGACTACAATTTGTTAACTCGGCAACGAAGATAGTTTAAACGTAAAATTTAACATATCTTCTCGAAGATAAATTAAGAAAATGAAAATTTGCGAAACACAAAAACAAGCGTAGAAACTCATCCACGACTTTCGTCTTTACCCAATAAATTGAAAATACAAAAAGGAATTTTTTGAAACCGTATTTCTGGCTAACAATAGCTTTCGGAGCAACCACGCTCCTCGTCAGTTGAATTCGAGACCGGTGTGCTATTGCGCACGCCCAATGAAAAATTAAACAAGTTTTCATTTTCTTAATTTATCTTCGAGAAGATATGTTAAATTTTACGTTTAAACTATCTTCGTTGCAGAGTTTACAAATTGTAGCCCTGCAATTCCCTCATCTTAGTGAATACTGCCATTGGCTCCTCTCTACTTCCTTTGAACATAATTTAGCTCAGCATCGTGAGGGTTATCTTTCAAGCATTTGTCTTGCCATGTGGTTCTGCATGTGCCGACAAATACAGAGTATAATAACCTATATTTCTTCAGTGATTTTGATGAAAATATATTTTTCCTCCACCACGAAGATAGTTTATATCGATTTCTTTTAGCGTGTTTCAATCTAATTTTTGCAATGATTGAATTAATAATTATAAGATCTGCCATGCGAACAGTGTTTGATAAGAGTAGCTGCGATGGAAACACATTCGTCGAGTTGATTTTGCCCACTTAGACTTTAGTTGGAAATTTTAACCTACGTATTCCGTCTGTAGGGAATTCACGACCCTTTTCCACTGTACCTTAAGGCTCTACTAGTCATGGATACGTATATACATACATACAAACGTATATTTCGATCGAGATTTCTCGAGTGGACTTGTGGTTATGCGGCCGCCAGTCCATGGATTCTCTTTCAATCGCGATCGAGCCTCGATGGAACGAAATGACGAATAGGAGAGGGGGAGGGGTATTGGTAAGATGGGGGGAGGGGGTAGAAAAAGGAGAAGCGGGAGAGGTGGCAAACCCAGGTGAAAGAAAGATTACAGTGAAAGAAAAATAAAAAATCTGTATCAAAAGAGGGCATAAAAAAGCAAAGGTGAGACGCAAACTACAGTGTAGCCGAGGGAAAGTTGGTTCGAACGAAATATAAAGGTGGAAGAGAGGGAAGGGGGGTGGGGGGGGGGGGTTAAAAAATGAGGGTGGTGGGTGATACAGCAGTAGCGGCGACAAATAATGCTGAATTATAGTGAAACCTGTTCCCCCCTCCTCCCACCCCCTCCATATAACTTGTACAAAACCGGAGTGCTAGAAAGAAATGGACGTTGGGATAGATCGAGGTGGGGGTAAACTTGGAGGGGGGCAAGAAAAAAATATTTCGAATGAATGTATGTATACAGGAACGAGCCGTGGTCTGTGTGTTGCTTTGCTAGTGAAATTTCATTTGACTCGGGATTTAAGAGGGTGGGGGGAGGGGGGTTGTGGGACTGCCGTTTTGCTTTCGAGAAAAATAAGCCGTTCAAAGTCCAGAATCGACTGAATCTTTCAAAAAAATAGTTACAAATTTTCAAAAATGGTTGACGCCTAATTTAAATCTGGACCTAATGAAAATCTAATTTAATAAATGAAAATAGGATCAGCAGACTCTAATGGGCTGCGGCGAACTTAACGTCAGTGGAAGGAACAAAGGTAAAGATTATTGAAGTAATCGTGAGTTAAAACTTAAACTTTGGGTTGCTCCTTTCTGCCAAATGACCATTTCATTGGAGAGAAAAACAATTTACAATATTTGATTTTCGAAATATTGCTTCGAGAATTCATTGTCATTCATGGTGTCTTTTAGACATGACGTTCTAGTCGATGACCTTAAACAGAGCAGGGTGACTCACCTTCCCCCCTAACGCCACCCCCTTATCACTCGCATCGCCCTCTAAGAAAAAAAAATCATATTTTTATAAGCTACGATTTCTTTTTTATTTCTTATTTGTGCCCCTCCCAGATTTCAGTTTCAGTTTTGCATTCTGCGATACATACATACATTAAGGAACACCGGGCCGTATTCAAAGTGCCACCCGGCAGTCTCTATAGTCAGTTAGTAAGCAAGAATCCCCACCCCCTTAGTCATCCCCTTTTCCTAACAAACACAAAACCCACCCACCTTGAGCGACACAATTCTCTCTCTCTTTTTCCCCTTCCCATTCAATAATATCTGCGTGTCCATCAAACAATTGTTGCAACAAATGTAAACCAAAGGCGCCAGCCTAGTTCCAACCCAGTCCAACCAAACAGAAAAGAAACAAAAAAATATTTTAAAAAACGAAGGGCAAAAAAAAATACATTTGCTGTCATTCAGGTCCTTTGCCAGTTGCTTGATCGTTCGTCTTAACCTCGCTTATCCGAACACGCTGGAGCAAATACGTGTTTACTGTAATCCTCCTGAGATTAAATACTGTACACATTAACATTTCGATGCCAAACTGCTTAACATTTCGGAACAAAACATTAATCGGTACAATTGATATCGTAATTTTTCACTTCCCTAAAGTAAGGGGCTAGCCAGCGTTTTCATTCTAAAACCTCCCTCCCCAATGGGTGACCTAGCAATTTTGCTTAGGTAGGGATCTTGTACGCATACCATATATCGTTTAGACACGGGTCCCATGGCTTTACTTCTCTTCGGAAGAAAGACGCAAGTCGGAATTTTCTCTCGTTCGGAAAATTTCGGAGGTACCCATCGGGAATAGAACCCTCGATCACGGATCTAGTAATCCAGCGCACTCAGCGCTACTGTACAAACGAGATCTCAGGTGGAGTTCGTTAGAAGATGTCAACGTCGTGAACTTATTTTTCTTCATGCAAACCATTACCAGAAAAAAATGTATGTCGTCAGATGAGAGGGTGTTGATAAGAGGTGTGGAGAGGGGAGGGGATGGGGTGGGGTAAAGAGCATCTGAGCAACATTTTATTTGTTTACGAGGTTCGATTGTGTCATACACATTTCTCCTTACCCCCCTCGCCTCTCTTCCCTTCCCCTAGTTTTTCTTCAACTGGTTAGTCGTGGGGTTTTGCATTTTGACATTAAGGGCTAGCTTCGACCATTGAGAATTTTGTTGCAATTTCGTCATGTGTGAGATTGGCGTTCTCCAAGCCGTATCGCTGACGAGCCCCAGTTGTACCCCCACAAGACAACGGTTACCTACCCGTGATGCATCAGTTCTTCCACAATGGGATTGGTATTGTCGACGCGAATGCTGATTTTTTTTCTTCTTGACGGCGTCGAATCGTTTAGCGCATTACAAGTTGTTTGCGGTGATGTTTTGTGGATGGAAAATTTTTTTTTACGGGTGTGTCGGCTTGGTTGCTACCAAAAAAGGGGTAGCTCTAGACAGCACTAGACAAGCCATTGTACCTGAGGTGCGCTGCAGAGTCCAGTGAGAATCATTCGCGAGCGTTGCTTTGCTCCGATGCACAAATTAGATCATTGTCATGTTCGCTTATTCGAAATGAATGGGAAAAACGGAATACATTTTTACAACTTTCCCATGTGTTGACATTTTTATGTTTTGCTCTGGGTTTTGACTCACATTTTTAACTCTATATAAAGCCTAATTTCGGAAGCCGCGTGGATATAATATTTAAAATTGAATGACTCGCTGGACGCGAACTCAGGGTGAACGGCTACAAGATCGTTTAAACAAAGAAGGGAGGGACGATCTAGCCTCTGTTTTAAAGTTTGACCTCTTTCCTGTTCCACTTTCGAGCCCGTTTTTCGACTTATTTCATTTTCTTTTTGGACGTGCGGCATTAAGCACACCGGCTCAAATACAACTGACGAGGAGCGTGGTTGCTCTGAAATATATTGTTAGCCAGAGAAACGGTCAAAAATTTCCTTTTTCAATTCTTGGGTAGTGACGAAAGTCTTGGTTGAGTTCGTACGTTTGTTTGTTGTGTTTTCGCAAATTTCAATTATCTTTATTTATCTTCGAGAAGATTGTTTAACTTTTTTGTTTAAACGATCTTGTAGCCGTTCACCCTGAGTTCGCATCCAGCGAGTCATTCAATTTTAAATATTTTTAACTCTGTCTAGGAATCCTAAAGTTCTGATTTTCACCAGAAAAGATCGGCTCCCAACGTTCTTACAATCTTCGCGGTTTACACCTATGTGGCACTAGTGGTGCAATGTTCGATCCACACGCCGTTAAAATATTTGTTCAAAAATGGGGCGGCTGCACGTAAATTTAATGAAATATATATTCAGATGAATTTCTCAGTCTTTAAAATCCCTAAGGAAACAAATTAATTCACTGAAAACAAGAGTACAGTATATTCGAGAATAGCTTCTGCTGCGCCATACTATTAAATATAAAGGTCATACAGGTATCGCAGGTATTGTAGCCATTTTGAATATATATTCTGCACATTCGGGACCAAATGGTTGGTGCAATCGGCGACACGACAAAGAAAGACATGGACCAAGTCGATCTGAACCGAAAATAGCGCGAGTGTCTCGCTCGGGGCTGTCTGTGTTTGCGAAACCCGGAAAACGAATTGGATTTCCAAAAATAAAAAAATAAAATGAAATAAAAAGCGTTTGTCATTGTGTGGCGAATCTGCGATCTCGACTAACCCCCCCCCCCACTCCACCTCCCCAAGTCCCCCTCCATGTTCCGAGGCAGACAAGAGACAAGGGCCAGATGGCACTCGTCATCGTTAGCGGTCATCCATCATATCTGGTGTTCGTCCAACTCGTCCATTCACGCGAGGATCGCATATCGCGTTCCATCGAGGACGGAGCCCACGTCACACGAGGCCAGATTGTTAGGCGCCTAAAATATTGAACGACATCGTCGTCACGCCTAAACAACTGTGTGAGCGCGAAAAGTTCCAAATGTTGACACAAAATACCCGCAACACCAAACAAGCAACGCCATCTAATGAAAACGCAGTAATCGGAATAGAAGTACCATCTAAAATGACCAACTTGGTTTGCAATCGCAAATAGGCAAATCTAATGAACTAGGAAAAATAAACCTTTCAATCCGGCCCTATTCGTATCGCATCCGGTTTTGTTAGTGTTCCGCCAGTGCATGTATTCGTATTTGTCGATGGCATCGCTGGGACGTTGTGGGGTGAGAAAAAGAAGAAGAAAAAATGATCGCATACACACTCGGTTGAATATTACTTATGAAAATGTGCATCAATAATATTTCTATTATTGCCGAGTTGAATGCGACATTGGAGGTGCTCTTGGTGTGATGGTTGGTGGACAACTGAAAAATGGTTTTGAATGTGATGGTGGTGGTGGTGTGTGTATGACGTGAAGGGAAGGGAAGGGGGGGGGGGAAAGAGAGATGCAAAAACCTGAAGCGCAAGGGTGAAAAACTATGTTGTCGTCCGTGGAGCCGTGACCAATATCCTCCTGAGACTATCGGGGCCTTCCTGAGTTATCACTGGATGACGTTTTTGACGTTACTTGATCCGAGAAAGCATTGCATGCATTCACGGAATGGACGCGCGGTGGCCACCAGAGGGCCATTTTGATGGAATCGTTTGCTCGGGTTGGTCAAACCATTAATTTCTTCAACAAAATCTTATTTTGTTGATGTGTCCAATTTTTCAGCCAAGTGGTGCACTTTTGGGTCTGATGGAATATTCACTCATGACGAAAACGGTGGAATTTTTTTTTCACCTTTCACATTTTCTTGTCAATATTTTTCGACAATAATTGATCATGTCACGAAGCCATCTTGAATTGATTATAATTTCTTAACTTTGATTATAAAACTTAGTGCCGATCGGAAAGCCACAAAAAAGACAAACAACAATTTATTTCTTACACAGATTATCGTCCAGCAATCTCCATTTCTATCGTGTTTAACATCCATCAGCCTCGACCTATCTCTATTGGTTCAATAATTTTGTAGAGTTTTGAGTCAATCGGAAAAGTTTATCTTGCCCAAATTAATTCCTCTTTTTCGTAACGATTCATTAAATAAATTCTAAGAAAATGTGCGTGTTCCCTAAGATCGGTGGTCTCAGGGCGGCACAAGTTAAACACGTAGCCGTTGGGGTGGTGTGGTATTAAGGTGAGGGAAGTATTGGCCATGGGGAGGCGCAAGGGGCTCGCACCCATTCCACACTCGCATTCAAAGGTAAATAAATAAAAATCACATAGGTACACACGGCATTCAGTCGCTATCGGTTCGGCCAAGACCGACGAGCCGTAAGCGAATTATCTAAACCAACTGTGGACTAAATCCCAATGCCACCACATATATACATAGGTAAATACCAAGAGCGACCAGAAAGAATAAGAAGAAAAAAATACTGAACGGATCGAACAAAAGTGAAAATCGGAATTCCACGTGGATCAATCCGCAAAACCAGTTCCGACATCACGCTGGAAAAACCGTATTCCGAGCATTCAATTCCCTATCATTTTCATACATATGCATGAGCGTTTTCAATTGAGGTTATCAAACCATTTGGGCGCGTCGCAATGCCGTCTCCGTTCATGCCTGGCGTTTGTGTAGTCAGGTCTTATTTTGTCGAACGCATTGAACTGTCCTTCAGAATGGAATGAATGCACCAAGGTGCAACAGCTTCAGAAATCCAAAATATTTTTAATATTTGTTTAAATACGAGAAATAAATTTGAAAACCGCTCTCGAAATATGAAGATTTGATTGACGTTAAAAAATCAATAAATGGCGTTTCATGATCTTTGCGTCATGACCATGCGCGCCCAATATCACGACTATTCATTTCCGCTTTCTGTTCCGATTGCGATGGACCTTGTTGATGTCCCGAGTATCATCTTATCTGTCAGCACAGATGGCGCCACCACCGAGTCTCGCGTGTCCCGCGACTCGACTCGCATTTACAATAAGGAAATCTATCTTCCGTCATATCTCGATTCGTTCAGTCGCGGTCCTCGCCTTTGTAAACGCGCCCCGTCAGATTTTTCCTATTCTCCACCTCCTCCGCCGCCGCCGCCACCACCACCCCCGGAGGTCCGCTCGGACATTGGAACGGATATTTACTGTATAGACTCGGAAAAGGTGGGGTGGAGGGGGGAGGGGGGGATTGTCATATAAGGCAGCTTTGACCACGATGACATGAAGACACATTTTGTTATGGAAATGCGTCGTTTCATTTTGGCCGAGGAAAAAGATTCCTGGAAATAGGTGGAATTACGAAATATTTTATATATACCTCACTCGGTTGGGTGTCGCGAGACTTATCTGGGCAAACGGATTACCGTATCATTTGGTAGACGGAAAATTGAGAAAGATGGATGAGTTTTTTTTTTTTTTGCAAACGTGATTCCTCTTTCTGGATTCGTGTGACATTTTATGGAGCAATGTAGGGGCCGGACTCCCTGCGTTTGAGTGTATATGCACTGTATATGATGAGATGACCAGAGAAAGCGTGACTGAGTTGACCTCCGCAGCAGCAAATTCGCACATATGAGATCTGAGAGCGTTGTTTTCTTTTCTTTGTTGATGATGTCTTCCGATGAGGGTCCGGTTCTGGTTGTGGTCACCAGAGGCGCTCTCCATAAAAGTTGAGTTTAAAATTACCAATTTTTTGATGAAATGAGGGTCGCCACTGTTTTAACGTCTGCCTTATGAAATGAATACTGAAATTATTTTAAGAATTACTCATATATTTTTCAAACCGTAAATGAAAAATTTAAATCTCCACACTGCCAAATGGTCACACTGCAGAGTATTGAATTGAAACAAAATTCATAGCAAAAAGGAATTCCAGTTTCACCAAAAATCATTATTAGATTACCTGCAATTACTTGTCTAACAGCTTACAATTATTCACCATCTCTGAAAAATCTTTATGATATGTCGAACAATCTTGAGGAAGCAATCTTATCCATAAAAGTAAACCAGTCAGCTTCCAAGTTAAGTACTTATACTATTTTATCCTCATGGCCTTAGTTGGGAATGTTTATGAAAATTGGCATTGGGAGATGATATGATGTAAGCAAGGAGGGAGAGGGGTTTGTCTAATCCAGATAGCTGGTCACCCAAACAGGTAAAGTGCGGTCAAAGTGAGACCCCCTTCACCCCACCCACCCCCCTCGTCACCGCTCAGCTGACAAGCGAGACCGTTTTGAGCCACGGATTTTTTTTTTCTCTTTTTCGAATTCGCACACAGGGGCAGATTAAGGATGACCGGCGAGGACGATGAGGCCGTCGGGGCGGTGGTGGCGGCCCAGCACCCGGCGCCGACTGCAGTCGATCTGCCGGGCCGGACAGGCGAGTACGTGAACCACATACCCGATCATCTAACCACTCAAACTCTCACTCTATATGATCTCATGCGCAATTCTCCTCAGACCCACGATCCGAAACGGGCAGGAATTTAGTGGATTTAAATCACTTTCAGATTTCGCGAATGAATCCGGCAATAAGAAATTGCATCCGAGAAGCGTTATTTTTAATTTCACAAAATATGAGATGAAAACGATCGAATCCTAAGCATTGTTATGTCTCGAGACATGGTCGGTTGAGCAAGTCGGAGTGATCATGTCCGTGTAAGCGTTGAACTGAAGCAATTTAACTAACCCGTAACACGTACTTTTGAAGCTCATGACAGAAATGTCATCCCAGTGTTGATGCTTTGTGTAAGTAGTGAGTAAGGAAAACGTCGTTGCTGCCCCTGGAGTTAACGCCTAGACGTGACCCAACAAAACGGTGGCTGTGCCGCAGTACAGTGTCACTAGTGGTTGCCCGTGTGCGCGGGGCAGCTTTTATTGGCGTATTGTCTTTCTGCTATGAAGTGAACGATTAAATCTGCAATTCACTTTCCGATCAACTTGTAATTTTGCAATTCACTTTATGCGATTAAGTATACGCTAAACTTTGACGGTCAGTTTGCGTCTGAGTTAGGATATTTCTATATCATTTCAAAAATGTATCCTGTTTTTCGGTGACTCGCTGAGCGATTCGGTGAGCTGATAATTTATTGAAGAAAAAAAGCTATCTAGACAGTTGCTCGACTACCTCAGCTACGCAGTGATAGTCGCACGCAGGTTACTATTTTGAGGTGTGCGGTTTCACTTTTTTTTTCGAAATGGATACCAAACGGAATTCGGTCAGTGGTTTTGGCGCCTCGTGACCTCGGCTGTATCACCGTATACAAATCTGACCACTTTCCCATTACCCCCCCCCCCTCACTCTTCACATACACACAATATACACATACATCTCTGAAGTTCGCATTTCTGTCCGGATCAAAAAGGTATTACCTGAAACGTGCATTATATTTATGCAGATTCTATAAACGAAAAAGGTGCTTCACCTACGTTTCGGAGCTAACCTCACGTCCACGTAATTCCTTCGTGTCGAGTAGCATTTCTCAATGTTCTCTCAACCTGGAGAGGAGGGGGGCGTCTCTCTATCCTGTTTCGCCGCCACGTCGAATTGACGAGCCGTCCCCAAAGATAACTAGAATTGTCAGTCGCACTCCACGCCGCACGAAATGCGATATTAATAATGGGAATTTGCTTTGATACTGGACAGATATTTACAGTATATGGTTTCAAATGAGTGGCTACATGCGATCATACATACATATGACCAATCAATGAAGGACTGGTCTCAAGTCATGTGGTCCAGTAGGTGGACCACCTCGCCACAAATAAGCATTCGTCAATAGAAATAAAACCATGCGCATATACGATAAAAAAAATAAAACCACCTTACTTTTAAAAAGAAGCAGGAGAAAATATGTTTCGTCGAGAAAAGTGATCGGCTCAACCATGTATGGTCACCGCGTATATAAAGAGATCGAAACTGACCACACACATCTATCTACATGGATTTGCAACGTGTTCTGCATTCAAAATCAGTCGCTATACGTGTGTACTCGTATGTACATGTACAATCGCGTGACGTATGACACGTAAATGCAGTATGTAGCCACTGTGACGCTATTGAACCGATCCCTATCTCTTTTAAGCACGTCAAACCTCATAGCTACATCGAGTCCTTTCATAAAAACGGATCCGCTTAGAATTCGATCGAATTTCGAGTTGGAGACCGCAACCTCATCGAGGGTTGGAATCGGACATCGGTGCAACCAAACGTGGACGTGATCCATCAGGACATCGTTCGATATGATGACGGAATGAGGACAAACTTCTTTAAATTAATTGTGAGAAACTTGAAGGAAGACAAAAATTATTCTTGACTAAGCCAGTACCCCCAATCAGAGATAACTTTTTTTTTTTTTTTTTTTTTTTATTTTCCAACAACTT
>JAQGBY010006818.1:0-12563 GCA_034698785.1 Mycogona germanica | reverse complement strand
AAAACGTATTTTTTAAAATTATTTTTAAAATCTCACAACCTACCAGTTTTGGGCTAGCTGACAAAAAGTGCGGATCGCAAACCGTGTTAACTCGGCCTTCCCGGTTAAAGAGCTACATGAGAACCCGACCATAGGTAGGTCTGAAGTACAGAAACCCCTTTCGAAACCATCCAATAACCACTAAAACGTTTTTACGTTCGCTCTGACCTAAGTTTAGCAGTCTCCCCTAAACAGCTTTGTTCTTTTTACCAGACTATAGTTCTGTTTCGAGACCAACTGGGTTTTAAACGAGTCTCACGGTTCGTTGGTCCTGGCCAGGAACGGCTGGATGAGAATCGGGTGCGGCCACAGACCCGTCGAAGAAGAGCAAGAGAAAGAGATCGACACAGTTGCTATTGGCAACGACCTTTCCCCCTCCCGCAGTATAAAGGACGAATTGGCGCAACCGGCTTTCTGAAAAATCTCTCGCTATCTATTAGTCTCTCTCTCTCTATCTCTCCACCCGCCCCTCCTCACTCTCTCCCGGGGGAGTCGTGGAGGGTTTCGAACCCGCGATGCCTCGCGGCGATGGAGGCGAAACTCCTCCCCCTAACCGCCCCTTGGCTCATCCAGCGGCGGCGGCGAACGAACGAAACCTAAGCGCCAAAACCGAAAATCGAATTCCACCTTTTCGAAATTGTGTTCGCTGATTCGTGAGGCGTGTAACCCCACGCCACCCCCCACTCATCACCACAACAACACTGTAAATAAAGTCGACTTTAATAAAAGTTAAGCGAGGCTGCCGAGTCGAGTCGGTGGCGTTTAGATCCTGGGTTCGATTCCAGGTTAAATGTAAAAGAGAGGCGGCACCGGGAATCGAACCCCGGGACACCGTCGCACCACACTGGTTCGAACCCTGAAAACCCAAGAGGGTGGTCGGATAATTTATAACTTATCCCCTAGATAAGTTTAGGTGATAAGTTCTAAGTAACTAGATCTAAGTAACTTTGACCGAGTGAGTTAGAAGAAGTGATTCTGAAACCTTGAATCCGGGGGATTAGTCGTCCCGGCGACCCGGTTTCAATCGCCCGGATGTTGGAGTGACGATGAGGGCTGCGGGGGGGCGTTCGTGGAGAACTATTAGTGGGAAGTATTATTCGATTCCCGAACCCTGGTCCCCCTTTTCCCACCCATCGTCACATTTCACATCGAAGTATCAGTTCCCAATGGAAACAACGATAGCGAAGTTGAAAAGCGCAGCCAATACAGAGGTCGGTGTTGATGAAAATTCATCCCGAGACCTCCAGTCCTTCCTTCCACGATTTTTACCTTAAATAATGTTTGTTAAGGGGTTCTCTAACCCACAATAAGATATTAATAATATTTTATTGACTCGCATAATTTGTTAAGGGGGTTTACCAATGATTACATCTGAAAACCTAGTACGTTGTAACCTAGTACTTTCGAGGTATCAATTAAATAATTAATACTTCGAGATCTAGTGTGGCTAATGTCGCTGGCATCACTGGTATCACGTGAGAGCGACGCCAGCGCCATTTTGATAAAGTGGAGAGACGCCATCTTGGAATTTCCCTTTTTAATGACAATGCTTAATTAAAACTTCAACGACTGATATCTCGAGAAATACTTAAAATCTAGATCTGAAAAAACTTGCACTCAACTACAAAATCGCGGAACTATCTACAGCTTAAATTTTATTCAATTTCGTTAAACCGTTCGTAAATAAACTCGAGACGGGTAGATCAAAGGAAAAAATAAAGGAGATTCCTTAAGGATTATTATATGGATAATGCCGTGATAACAGGCTCAATGAACGCGCCATTTTCTTTGGAAATGCGAATATCAGACAGGTGCTGACTCACTGGCGCGGGTGAGTCACTGATGTGATACTTATGGAGAGGAAAAGAGGTCTCGAACCGACGTTTAGTGGAGTGAGTGGATCGGGTCGGTGTCACGACCAGAAAACGTCAATTTCGGTAAACGTCAAACGTTGAAATTATATATTATTATCTAACTTGCCATACCTAACCTAACTAGGAGGTGTCAATAGGTCGAGAGGATAGCGTGTCTTCCTCGTGTTCGCGGTTTCGATTCCGGCCGACACCTTCGGAATTTTTCGGGCGAGAGAAATTCGTTCACACGCCTTCTTTCGGAATGGAAGTGAAATCACGAGCCGTGCCACTTATTGAGACGCTAAAGATCCCTTTCCTAGGCAGCCTAGGCTAGGCAAAATTGCCAGGTCATCTACCTGTTTTAAGCTATTCAATCACCGGTGAACCTCCGTAACACAGATTTTTTTAAAAAGCATAACTAACCTCCAACCTAGGGTCGCCGTCACGAACAGAAAACGTCAATTCCGATAAGCGTCAGATATGGAAAATGCCAAACGTTGTACGTGACGTCATCTTCAGTGGATCATATCAAGACAGGTGCTGCTCCCTGGTGGAGAACGATCATGTTGCTGCTGCAGCGTGTGGAGAAGCAATCAATCACATAATGCAGGGGTCAGACTCAGTTTTATTATATGGGATTTTCGATAGACATATTCGCTTCAGGACTGGGCCTCGGGAGGATGTAATAACGCTGGAAGAACCACTTTGATCGCTCTAAACGAAATCGAATACTTTTATGCTTCCCATAACTGGCTTAAATAAAATTTTGGTCTGTCCACGTACACAGAGCAGCGCCCTCTGTTGTCGCCGAAAGCAAATAATTGTAATCTCAACACACACAGGAAACAAGATTTTAAAACAATCAAAAACAGGAAAATTGAAACTACAAAGACGAGATGTTCGTTTTCTATCTCGAGATTGATAGAGCTGAGGATTCGAACTCACATCCACCGTCTTCACAGTAACCAGTAATGAAACTAACTCCCTCGCTGAGACATAATTTAATTGTAAATCTGTTTCGCAAGGAAACATATATATCTTATTTTTAAATTGTCTGCCTGAAATTGAATAAAATTTGAGCTGTAGATAGTTCCGCAAATTTCCAGTCGAGTGCAATTTATTTCAGATCTCGAATTTGTGTATTTCTCGAGATATCGGTCGTTGAAGTTTTAAGCATTGACATTAAAAATGGAAAATTTCAAGATGGCGTCTCCACTTGACCAAAATGGCGCTGTCGTCGCTCTCACGTGCTACCAGTGATGCCAGCGACATTTGCCCTATTTGCGAAGCCTGCCATGTCTCTAGTTAAAAAACAAATTATTAAAATCCTTTTGAGCAAAAAGAAAAAAAAGTAATAGTGGAATAAGCATTCGAACTCGCCACCACCGGCTCCCCAGCCACCAGCAACGCAGCCCCTTATACTTTGCCTAATCAAGCGAAGCCGAGACGTAGCGATTAGATGCCCAGGTAACGTAACTAACCGATGACAAATGGGCTATTAAATTAGCGACGCACCCAAGATTAGTGGAAGGAGTAAGACCGGGGGAAGGGGGCGGGGTTAAGATGCGAGATCGATTTCCCGCAGACTTAAAGATCAGAGTTCGATTGACCAGCTAGGGAGTAGTAGCAACGACGGTTGCGTATCGATCGGTATAGCAACCGGCCGCAGGAAGCAACGCTAAGGAAACGCTCCTTGTACAGCTGAAACTATAAAAAGCAACCCCTGGTAACTGTACCGCAATGTTCGTCTGTCAGCTGTATTTGCCAGCTTATAAGGGGCAGCGCACAATGTCAGTCAATGTGCTCCGCAGAACTCCTGACTTGGTACAATTGCAATTACACTATTAAGAAGTTAAGGACAAAGGTGTAGTCACTGACAGTACAAACTGACGTCACAACAATGGCGTGGACAAGAGGTCGCGAACCGAAGTGGCAGAGTGAGGGATTGGCGCCAAAATAAAGGTATTGGATAAGGACCGGGGATAACTCTGACGGCATCAGAAATATTAAAAGTTGGCGAGAAAATGAAAACGTCATCGCTCGTAACGAATCATGGCTGGAGAAACTTGCCAAAAATATCAATAATAAATTTTAGTGGTTAAAGGAAATATTCTTGTATTCAGATAATGGTCACTGGAGAACAAGGACATTCAACGTGATCACGCGAATTCACGATAAGGGCAAGGTTGAAAATCTTGCATATTATGTTGGAGTGGGGAGAAAAAGAAAAGAGGAAGAGTTAAAGGAAATTAGAGGAAGGGCGAAGAGGAAGTGGATAAACAAGGGTAGGAAGAAAATAAACATAAATAGGAGAAGGAAGAGAAAAATGGGAGAAGGAAGATGAGGAATAAGAGAAGGAAGATGAGGAATAGGAGAAGGAATATAAAAATGGAAGAGAAGGAATAGAAAAATGGAAGAAGAGAAGGAAGATGAGGAATAGGAGAAGGAAGATGATGAATAGGAGAAGGAAGAGAAAAATGGAAGAGAAGGAAGATGAGGAATAAGAGAAGGAAGAAGAGAAGGAAGAAGAGGAATAAGAGAAGGAAGAAGAGGAATAAGAGAAGGAAGAAGAGGAATAAGAAAATAAAGATGAGGAATAAGAGTAGGAAGAAGGAAGAACAGCAGGAAGAAGGAAGAACAGAAGGAAGATGAATTGTAGGAGAAAAAGAAAAGGAAGAAGAATAAGAGGAGGAAGAGGATTAAGAGAAGGAAGATGAGGAAGAACAGAAGGAAGATGGATAAGAGGAGATGGAGGAAAATGATAAGGTTCGAACAAATGTTGCTGTTCCGTACGCAAGATATTAAATTGTTATTGACAAAAATGACGTTGACCTTGAAATGGCCTTGATAATGACTTCTCAAATTGAAAACAAATGATGCCATTCCCCCTTCCTCCCTCAATGCAACCAACATGTCTAAAAATGTGCTTCTCAAATGCCTCGTTATCGTGATATTTGCAAAAGTCACGTTAAACACCTCACCCTGTATATTCAAAACTCATCAAAGCCAGTGCCTCTTATTCCGTGAAACAACATCAATCGATTGCGTTTTGACGAGGGAAATTTGACTCCCCCCCGGTTATTTTTTATGGACTTAAGACGGAGGAGCTTCGGTTGACCAAAGAGATCGAGTAGAGGGTCTAGAGTGATTTGCCGTAAACAAGTGCATTTAGAAACTCGTATGTCGTCTCTTTAAAGAGTAGCTTCTTCTAGGTCTTACAATTCGTTAGCTTCCGATACAAAATCTCCATACATGTGTACAGTAACAAGAGACCTCGCTACAACCAACGCCATCTAGTTCGCAACTGTGTCAACTCGTCAAATCGATCAATCTGACCGAGAGCTGACAAAACAAAAATCCCTCTTCATATTTTTCAGTTGATCTTCACAAAAATAAAAAATAAATTGGGAAACCCCTCGAAGAAATACGACTACGTCCTGGCTATAAAAAATAATAGAACGGACAGATCTGGTAAGACCGAGGAAAGAATATCACAATATCGATCCAAACGGTACTCGAAAAATCGATCGAGCTTGCGAAAAACTCCGGTAGAGGCGCGCACCGTCTCCAACACAAACACACACACTCGAAAATTTAACATTTCAACGTTCCACAATATTTTTAACAGAATTTTGTTACGGCAACACCCTGGCCTTAAAAAACAAACTGCAGCGATAATTAGTTACAACAACAATCGATTATGACCGAATCAATCGGAAAGATCGAATATTAACTAAAAATAAGTTTCCTAATTGCCTGACGCACCCAACCCCAATTATCCAGATCGCAATTTTAATTGATGCTGCAATTTTGGAAAGTTAAACGACGAATTTGTGAATGACAATGGATTTAATCAAACTTGTCCAAAAAAGCATCATTTACACTAAAAGAAAAGATTTCACGTTTTGCTCCATCGAAATGTCATTTTGTTTTCCACCAACCAAACACGTTA
Source organism: Mycogona germanica (assembly GCA_034698785.1). Classification (NCBI taxonomy): domain Eukaryota; kingdom Metazoa; phylum Arthropoda; class Diplopoda; order Chordeumatida; family Chordeumatidae; genus Mycogona; species Mycogona germanica. The sequence continues at coordinate 6,719 of JAQGBY010006818.1, read as the reverse complement.
CGTGAATTCAAAATCTCGAAATTGTAATTGTAGTCATTTTCAAATCATTCCTCGCATGTATTCGTTTGACCAAAACAAATTAACATTTACATGGAGCATGGAGCAAAATGCGAATTGTTTCTAATGTAAATGGAACTTCAGACAGGATTTAAGACACGATGGATCTTTTCACAATTTGATTCGCGGACTGTCATATTGTTTGGGTCTAAAACCAGTTATTTAAAATGAAAAAAATAAACTAGAAAACCGATACAGCTAAGACGATGACAATTCACATCAAGCAAATTGACCACATCTACATCTCCCGTGGAAAATTAATATTGGGTAACCTTGGGTAATTATAAATATTAATTTTCCACGGGAGATGTGGATGTGGTCAATTTGTTTGATGTGAATCCCAGACACAACCCCCATTTTTATTGAAAATAATCCAGACGTTCTTCTTCCTAATATATATTATTAAAACCAGCTAGTTTCAAATTTCGGACCTCATACGCAGATGTTCCCCCCCCCCTAATTGACCTATTGACCCCTGTGCCCGCTCGATGACATATTTTAGCAATTTCCAAACCTGACTAGTCAACCGATATCAACAATCAAAGCTCCTCACGATCTTAGACCGGATACATATTGCTCTCGGCGAGCCAGCAACAACAACAACAAACCACTTGGCCCCCAACATCCTGGCCATCATCAACAGGACTACTAAAAATAGTCGTGACACCATCGGCACGCGAATAACGAGTCACCCCCATAAAACGAATTTCAACAAGATCTTGGTTTAGGGGGGATGAGTCGTATAAGAGATAGAGAAGGGGGAGGGGGATTACCCCTTTCTTACCCAGGGATTCCATCGTCTCCGCGATCCCGGTCCGAATCTGGATCGCTTCATGGATAGTGGGAGGAGACGGAGGCGGTGGTGGTAGGGGCCATGGCTGGAGCAGGTGCCGGAGGAGGTCGCGCGGTTAGGCCGGTGTCAACGAGGCTGACGGCCATGGTCGTCCGTCTGCCGGAAGCGGATGTGGTTGGGCGCCAGTGCGAGGCGGGAGTGCCGGGTTGGCCAATTGTAGGTCAGTCAACCGCGGTGGGCACAGACAGCGCATTCCGCGGACACCGAAAGAGAGGTCTTCGGCCCACCACCAGGTGGCGCACTCGTACGGTGATGGAAGAGGCGAAAAATGGAGATTGGCGTCACGGACACCAGATGGCACTGGCTGTGCCGGTGGTCGTAAGAAGGATGGTAAGAGCGAGAGAGAGTAAAGCGCGGCGAACCGTATGTCATTGCCAATCGTCCATTTCTGGAATGGATCCAACCCAGATGCCTCAAGAATAAGGACACGCTCCGGTCTCAATCATCCGGTTTCTATATAGAAATAGAAAAGGAGCGTAGTACAGCTCCGTCTACGTACTAAAAACATTGTACCAGAGATGGTCTGTGGAAAGTGGCGACCTCTGGTGAACGTGTGCTGGCGGAATGGCGACTTGTCACATGACTAGATCGAGTGATCACATTTCTATTGTTCATCAGACACAATGCATTCAAAAAAAAAAAAAAAAATATGATATATCGTTAACTGTACCATAGTAGAATATAGGCAGCGCCTTAAAAACTAACTATGTACCGCAGAAAAACAGATATATACAATGCATTCAACTTTGACATCAGTGGCTGAATAGTTAAGGTCACGGGCTCTACCGAGTTGAATGATCGTGGGTTCAAGCCGTGCATGAGCAACTTATTTCTTACGAAACTTACAGGACTTCACGATAGCTTTGTGAACTTTTTATGTTTTTCTTGACTAACAGCAGGACCGAAACACATTTTGGCGACCCAAATATAAAATCAACATTTTTTCACGATTTTTTCTTCATATCTTTAAGAAATATGAAGAAAAAATCATGAAAAAAATGTTAATTTTCTCATATTACTAGAGTTAATTATTAAATTATTTATGAGAGAAGCGATTTTTTTTTCGTGCCAGAGAAGATTTCGGACATTGGCGTTTCGGTCACATTGGAAATTTGAACGCCATCTAGTGGCGGGCGTTGAAACTAACCTCGCGGACTCAATCTAATTTCAAGATGGCGATGCTGATGGTGGCCGCCATCTTTAATACACTAGCGCAACTAGCGATTTCCACGCAACAACCGCCATTAGAAGTAAGTAGGCTAGACATCACGGCTTTGGAGCAAACCCTAAAGACGTAACCATGAAAAATATATAGAATCAATATGTTATCGTTTGTCGAGCGCGCTCTCACAACCCTAATTTTCTTTTGACAAACCGACAGCCACTTTTTCCCAACCAACTTCCTTCACCGGATATGGATAATCGCTTAAACAAATAGACGTCCAAAATTAGCATCCCATTATAATTTATGCAAAGAATATTAGTTCCGAAGCCTGTCCACCTCCCAACCCCTCTCGGGACAGACAAGTGACACGAAAATAGATTTGTCGAGTGGTCGAGAGGATAGCGAGCGTGGTTTCCTCAAAAACCTGTGATCGCGGTTTCGATTCCGGCCGACACCTTTGGAAATTTTTCGGGCGAGAAATTTTTTCACACACGCCTTCTTTCGGAATGTAGAAGTCAAATCATAATCCGTAACTGTACGATATCGGGACGTTAAATAGTCCTTTCTCCTAGGCAGCCTAGGTTAGGCAAAATTTCCAGGGTGCCTACCTGGGGAGGGGGTTTAATATTGTGGGTCAGTATTGAATCGATAACTAGGTTACGACCAGACGTCGATTAGTGGTTGGAGGAGGAGGAAGGTGCTGGAAGTGTCCGTCCCCCGCCAAAAAACCACCGCTGTCAATAAAGAAATTATAAAAGCTTCTCTTTCGGTGTTCCGGAAATTGCAACCGCCAACGAGTGCACTTAAAGCTGCTTTTATTGATTTTGCTGTGCGAGGCGCGCTCAAATATAAAACCCCAACATGTGTGTGTGCACCTGCGCCACACTCGACTAACATGAAGAGGAGCGGATGACCCGCGATAACCACCAATAAACAACAGGTCACCGTGTCCCAAAAACGACCCCTCCATGCCACATTGCCGGGAATCATGACTAAAGTTATCAATTTGGAAATGACACAACTGCAAAATAAGACACAATTGCACGACAGAATGTGGGTTCTTCAAAATCAATTCCCCCGGTTTTAACCAGGATTAAAAGATCGAAAATTGTGTTATTCTTTTGGAAAATGAGAGAGTTGTGTCATGTCATCGAATCGATTACTTGAATAGCCGTTACTCGAACACTTCAAAGGTCTTTCAGATGTACTGGTCGCGTTGGCAAAATTGAGGATCTTTTTTTATTATCCCCCCCAATCAACTGAAGTGAACCGCACTACAGGCGTGCTGTACCCCTCATGGTGCTTAGGCACTACCAGCACCCCGGGATCGAAATTTTCGAGAACCCGCGCCGGGAATCGAACCCGGGACCGCCGAGCCACAGTCAGTCGCTAAACCAACTGGGCAACGACGAGATAATTGTATTAATAACATAAGAGAATTTTTATTTTGAGACAAAATTTCGTGTCTCAAAAATTAAACAATTTCATTTTATAAAAATTTACAATTTACAATATGCAATAAATCAATACAATTTATTTATCTTAGCTTTTCCACAACTCGAAAGATAAAAATTGATCTTAAAATTAAAGATAACTTTTTTACAGTGATGAATTTATTAATGAAGACTCGTAATTTTTATTAATACTAAAAAAAACTGCTATTTAAATATTTGACAAAATTCCTCGCCAATAACCTAAATTTCAAAGTCGATTGATGACGTAAACAAGCATTCGATGACATCAGTTTTAATTCAAATTTATATCAGTTTTAATTCAAATTGACGGAAGGAAGCTGGCAGTTCGCAAACAAGACTATTGCCGGACCACTCACATGTTTGGCTCTTTCCTGCAGCCGACACAGCAGCTGATCCGGCGCGCGATCCGCGTCATCCGGCTCCTCCTCGATGCTGTTGGAGTGCAGGGAGGTCACGGAGCTCATCCGTCGGAACCAAACCGACTCGTTCACCTTCATGTTGGCGGCGGTGGTCGGTGGCAGGTCAGCGGCGGCGCCGCCGAACCGCTTCCGGTTGTAGCAGGCGGAGCTGATGCCGCAGTCCATGCTGCTGCCGCTGCCGCCGGCGGGAGTGGAGGGTCTGGCCAGGGCGAGCGAGGCGGAAGTGCAGGCCGGATGGACCGGATGCTGCTCCGGCTCGATCGTCATGGCCTCGCGCACCGCCGGCGGTCGGCACTGGCCAGGATCTCACGCGACACCACCGCACCGGAAGAGAGTGGATCAGGAGCGACCAACAGCTGACCACCACCACCACCGATCATCGCGACACCTGGTAGAAGTTTGTCCACAGATTTCGTCCGCAAATAAACTAAATTGGCGACACATTGGTCCAAAACAAGTTTTAAATCGTAGATCGAGGTTTCATGGGCGCGTTAGTCAAACGTGATTTTTCCCATCACGAATCCCTAAATTATCATTGCCTCCTCAGGGGTTCGAACACTCAGTTGCACCTGTTGCATCTTCAATCACCAACTTCGATCGCATCTCTCAAAACACATTCTCGATTCGCCAACGAACAGTTTCAAAAACAAGATCCGAATATAGCGCAGTGTTTAACGAGCTTGGAACAATATTTGAAACACGGAATTCTGGGTAATGGATATATCCGTTACCGCGGTGAAAACAAATCCGGAAACCGTTGGTGGGGTGCCGATTGACGACTTCTGTTTCTCTGTTGAGTTCGTCACCACCACACATCGTGCACTCGCGACGCAATCACGTTTGCCGGCAACGTCACATCCGGTGGCGGCATCGTTCAACGGAAGTTCAGAATTTTTTCATTGATAAGTCAGCGACTTTTTCTGAATGACGGCGTCTCAATTCACATTTTGTAGCGGGATATCTTTGCCACTGTTACGTCACACGATTGTTATTCGACGAGATTGTCGCCACTTCAAAATTAAATCAAGTCTTGAGATGAGAGCACCGGGGTCGTGGAAGATCTTTAATCGAAGTCAAGAGAGGACGTCACCATCACTTCCGCTCGTCAACAGGTCAGCACCTTCGACTGGTCATGTCGCCGGAAATTGAGATGAGTGGGGTGGTGGTAGGGTGGATGTTGGCCGAGGTCCTCAAACTCTTTCTCCAGAGACGATTACGAGATGCTCAACGACGTCCCGAGACGAATCGTGTGACGTAGATGGCAGCACTTCGTCGAATCAATTGTGTTGCTTCGTCGGAAATTTCGAACTGTGACGTCACACACGAGTCGGCGGGAAAGAGAGAGAGTGATACGATGAATGATGATGCTGTTTGTGCTGGCAAATCCGATGACAGATCGAAATGGATCAGCAGCGCTCCGCAACAGTCGTTTCTGAAAGCACTTGTTCCTCACCTGTAGAGGAGGGAGGAGACATCAACTTGGCCCAAATCCTCTTACCATCAAAACAACTGATGAGTCTCCCGATGGTATCGATCGATATACCATGACCCGCATTGTCACAGGATCTCTCCTCCATCCATCGAATTGCCAGACATTACGGTCGAGGATTTTGAAATAACGGCGCAATCTAGACAAGCCCTTAGTCAGATTGATGGACGGAGAAGGACGTGAACTTCAACGTTACCATTGCGCTTGATTGGCATTTCATGTTCTCGATCCTATTATCGAACATCGTATCATCATTTCGATTAATTTAATTTGAACAAATCAAACACTCTGCAGTCAGTCAAAGTGACAATAAAAATATATTTAATCTAAATATGTATATTTGTATTTGTATTTTTTAATTGACAATCTTTTTTAAAAAGGTCAATTCTACTGACCTCAAGGATATGATTCGGTTAAACCAGGAGTTCTCACATGAAAGTTGCAAAACCTAAATCTCATAGAAATGGAAACTGAAGAGTGACGAAACTTAATTTTTCTTAGGTTGCGTTGCTCATTTGAGTGACGTCTACATGAAACGCCGCCGTCATTTGAAGCGCGACCCACATTCGGATATTTTACATGTGGAACGCGCGCCGGCGCTCGTGTCAATCTCCACGACTGATCCAACGCGTCCCGTCTATTTGTGGATTGTGAAATCGGGCGCGACTAATTTGCTGGATTCGGAGCGGAGGCGGAAGTGAGCTGTCGCTAGGCGCCCGACAAAGTGTGACGGAACAACTGTCGTCCAGGGTACCTCACTACCTGGTCGGAGACACCAAGCTTCATTTATATTCACTTTCCCCCAACCTCCGACCCCTATTACAGAATATCAGTTTCAGACTCCTGGTGCCAGGGGCCACATTTTGGTCTTTCAAATTTCATTCTCAACATCAAATGACGTCATGTGCGCATGCGCACAATCCACAATTCCACTCAATCGATGGTTTTGAGGGGAATGTGCATTTTCGTCATTATCGTCGTTTGACTGAAATATCAAGTTGAGGAATCAGCTTCGATTTCTGGTCCCCAATTTCACTATTTGAGAATCACTGCGCCCACGAAAAAGGCACAATCATGATTCAGCTGGTTCAGTCAAATACAATTGGACTAATATTTTAAAAATGACATTCACTTACCTCGCTAAAATCAATCATAAACCAGAAAACTCACAGTTCTACTACATTTATTTACAAATAATTGGAACTATTTTTTTGGCGGATTACGACGGAGTCTGCGACTGTGCGTGGCCAGTCAATGAGAT
>JAQGBY010006817.1:0-12564 GCA_034698785.1 Mycogona germanica | reverse complement strand
CACCCATCATAGGTGAAGTCCAGTACTGCTGACTCAATGAGGCTCCACTTAGTGCCATTGGCACATGAAGAATCCATTTGATTGTTGTTGGTGGCACTCCTACGATTGTGGAGGAGGTGATTCACTTTCGGTGACACTACGGATTGCATAGCTCCAGTGTAACACATGATTCTCACATCTTCTGAGATGTCCTGCCCAGCTAGTCTACAGGCACAGCTCATCCAGCATTGCAGTCTGCTACCACCTATGGAGAAGGTGGTAGTAGAGAACACTCTGTATCTGTCCGATTCCAGATGCGGACCCACTACCAGTTTTTTGGAAACTGACCTTGTCCACTTCCTCCCAGAAGTGGATAACATGCAAATCTTTGATGAGTACCACCACATTGTGCACAAGCCTGTACCGATGGTGGATGGCCTGGGTAAGTCAACTGCAGTTGACTAGGCTGTGTTCCAGGTGGTGACCATGATGATGATCCTTGATGGTAATAATGATTCATATTTACAGAGGAGAAGCGCTGGCTGAGCCAGTCTACTTGCTCCTTTGAAAAAGGATTATTAGACTGAGCAGAAGATGAAAAATCTGCTGCAGCCTGTGGAATGTTTTGATATCCCATGGTAGTAGCAAGCTGAGGTCCAGCTCGACCACCTTGACCTCTGCAGCTGGGCCTGTTTCATTTTGGATTTGGATCATGGGTAAAACATTTTTCAGGGCCATGCTTTTTACACCAGGGACAGTTGGCTTGATCTGGCTTCTGTTGCTGGTTCTTACCCTTCTTTCCCCCTTGGGCTTGTTGGCCTTGCTGAGGGTTAGAGGTGCCAGCAGCAGCAGTTGGCTGACTTGGTTTAGGGAGGCATTGTTCGATGGTATCTTTAATGAAAGCCTTCCACTCATCTGTTGTTTTGGGAACAGTTGATAAGCTGGCTTTCGAAGAGGCTGTCGTGGATGGTTTTTTGCTCTCGGTCTTTCCTGACTCTTCTACTCCTGAGGTTTCCATTGCTGGAAAACTCCAGTCAGAATCAGGTTCTTGGTTTGCTTTAACTTTGTTCAAGGCCCTAACCAAGTTAGTCATTTCATCGATGTTAGGGATGAGCATGACTATCATCCTTATTGCAGGAGGCAAGCCATCCAAGATTTTTGCTCTGACATCTCTGAATGCCATCCTTTCATCCCGGAGCATGCATAGCTCATACATATCGAAGGCATATTCAGAGATCTCTTGCCTTGGCAAGAGCTTCAAATCTGCTATCTGCCATTCGAGAGCATTTTTCTCATCCTCCAGGCACCAAGTGGTCATGAAGAGCTTCTCAGGCAAGGTAATCGGGATCATGACCCAGCTTTGTCAGTTCTCTCCAAGATCATTTTATGCCATCTGGCTGGAGTCTTATCATATTGCAATGGTATATATTGGAGCTTTTGCTCCTCACTATAATTGCAGATATGTGCAAAGGCCTCATACTCATGAATCCATGAGTGGGCCCCCTGACCCTTGCCCATGAACTTCTTGTCAAATTTAGGATGGGGTGACAGATGATGGTTTTCAGCCATGATTGAGGGCTGTCCTGTCACAATCTGGAGATGCTCATCAATTGATGTATTGGATGCTGCCTCCAGATCTTCCAGATGTTGAAGAACTCCTTGAGAAGAGTCGAGATTCCTATCCCCAAAGCCTGAGTCCCTTACAACACAGGGATTCTTACTCATCCATCCAGGATGATGAAGTTTCGATGTAGAGTTTCCTAGGAGTCCTTTATGTGGTCCTAATTATTCGGATCTTTGTGATTTTCCCTAACTAAGCTAACATATATTGGAAGGCCCTGTGCCTATACTTTACACATATTCTAGGTTAAGTCCAAAAATTGGAACAGTAACCTTGGCCATAACAAAGATAAGATATATATATATTAATTCTAAATAAAGATGAAAGTAAATCTCTTAAGTTGTAACCTTGAAATTACAAAAGGATGCTCGGTTTATACAGATGTGGTCGACTGTACCTAAGCGGCTATCACTTACTAAATAAACTGACTATATCTTAAGGAGATTTTAATAAATACCAAAAATGTTTGGAAATTAATCCAAACCAACAAGATATTCTGTAATTAATTCTAACTGAGAAATAATTTTAATTGTTGGCTGGTTGGTCAGTCCTAACCTCAATCAAAATATTTCTAGTTCTCAGAGCTAAGTGGCTGTCTTGAGAACTAAATTCCAAATTTTGAAAAGACCAAAAATAAATCCAAAATAATAAAATGGAAGTAATTTAGAATTTAGAAAATTTTTAGGATAGAAATATTTAATTTTAGCTGAACTGGTCCTGACTCTTACTAGTGCTAGATATAATTCAAGCCTTCTCTTTTTGTAACTCAAGAACAGCTTAAATTCCAGGCCTAGCACTTTCATGATTGTCAGTGATGCTCTTTTAAAGATGACCTCTCACTAGATGATTTAAGAAGTCTTGATCTTTGTTGATAATAAGTGAAACCGAAGATGGAGCACTCCATTTGAAGATAAAGAGATGCTGTAAAGGTGTATTGAAGCACACGCAACACGGATCCTAGCTTTAAGACTATGTAGAGGCATCTGGCCCAGGAATTGTCCCATAATAGTAGGCACGGTCATCTACAGCTTTTGCCATTCTAATATTGGTTGGTGGTTTTAATAGCTAATGCCCATTCATGTGAAAAGCCCCAACCCTATCAGACATGGATCATGGTTACCTGTGTACAACACTTACAGCTGACAAATTACAGATGAAAACTTAAGATGTTAAGATGCTCTACCCTCTGGAATAGATGATAATGTCAGTTGAGCCTGGTGCATGAAAGAAAAAAGTTGGATAACCAATATTAGTTTATTTTTACAACAAAGCCACTGAATGATTATTTGATGGTGAGCAAATATTAGAGTACAGAAATGTTAAAGCAATTTCAATTTACTTTATTGCATCTTAAAACTGTATCAATAATGCATGGACAAAAGATGAAGTGAATCCTGAAAACCACTATTAAAAATAGCTATTATCGAAGACAGGATATTCACAACATTTTCATTATAAATCTCTAATAATTTTGAAAAATATTTCTAAAAATCCCTGTCAAAATTGTCAGCCTATTTGTCATTTACATGAGCAAATCATGTAAATGATGTAAATGAAAATGTTGTGAATATCCTGTCAATTTTGAATTTCCTTAACAAAAAATTGATTCTATTCAAAGGCTTGGATAATTAAATCCAAAAGTCATTGAAATTTGAGCCAATTATTTCTAGGAAATAGATTCTGAAATTATAATCTATTAGAAGAAAATATTTTAAATGAATGATTGCCCATACAATGTATAACACCAACATCTGAAAAATTCTCAAGAGGCAATAAGAGCATCTAAAGTTCATTTAAATAGACTATTCAGATATCGAAAGTCTATGATGAACCCTCCATAAGGAGGTTAATTTTAAATTTATATATGAGAAATTACATGTACTCATCAAATGCACAGACAGTGTACAGTAGCTTCATTGCCACTGCACATATAAAAAATATCTGAAAATCAATTAATCTACAATAATACATACAATCAATCAACAATATCATCAATATTATTTTCCACTTTGTGCAAGAGAAGAAAACAAAATTGCAAAGCTGGAAAAAATTTTATCAGAAAAAATTATTAAAGTTCAAGGAAATGTACGTCTTTGCCAAGATGGCTACCTTGCCCTTCACACTTATTTTACTGGCACACGCATGGCGGCCATCTTTAAATTACTTATGCACAAAGGAAACAAAATTTTCTGTCTTGAAAAATTTAATACCTAATTATGCTGCAATTTTTATTTTTGTGGACTAATTTTTTACGCGCATGCACTGCCAACTTTAGAGGTGGAAAGGAGGTGTTTCGGCACCATTGTTAGTCTGCACTTAAATGCAATTAAAAAAAATACTCAGAAGAGTCATCTTGATCTTGATTCGACCATCTTGAAATCATTTGATTCTCCAGAACTCAATAACATCAAATCAGCACACTTGCAATATTTCTTGATTTTAAATATATTATTCCTTTTTCTAGGCATCATCAAGGCAATAGAAACATGTCATTTTTATTTAACAAATTGTCCCCCATAATCAATTTCACCATCATTCTGAAATGTTATTTTGGGGAGCGACCCCTTCTTACTGTTTGTCGATCTCCCTTTCTGCTTCGCTCCGTCGATTTCCACGTCTCTATTCACCTAGAGGGCGGACTACCGGTACTGCGGTGCAATTGATGTTTCCTTTGCTGGCAAACCCAGCACCGGGCAACCGAAAAAATTGAATTTATCGTTTGGCGAGACACTATGGTGTGTTATGCAGAGATGACCTTCAATTCACGTATAGTCAATATACAGCAGGTGACAAGTGGCCCAATCTCAAACACAATAGTGGGACAAAGTTCATATTAACGTGCAGCAATCGTCGTCGTATGTCTGCTGCACGGAATTTCACCCGCAACATGGATCGATAGGCACTCCTACACCCCGTCGTCGGCATTTGTCTCTGGAAACATTCGTAATTTTTTATTATTTATCTCAGTCTCATTTACGTAGCAAAATCACGAGAAAGAACAAATCATCCGTTTATGGATAATGATGGAGATCAACAAATCGTATCATTTACGAACGCGATAAAATATTTGCTTTACAGGGTGAGATTTTTATTTGTCAAAATTCTCATCAGGAGAAGATATGTTTGCAGCTTGACCAGTCAAGCTGGTCGTTGAGGAAGAAGTGACCCCGAGTTTTGGTCTGTGGTTGCCGACCACGGCTTGGGTCACGGTGGCCCCCTGGCAGACGAAATTTACCATTTACCGCTGGGAGCACACAGAGAAGAGGCGGCCATGGAAGCGCAGGGCGATAGTTGCCACTATCGATGGTTGCCATCATCGATAGCTGCGACTACCGTCCCGATGCTTACATAGTTGGTCAAAGGCCCCACTTCTCCTGGCTAATCCCGCACAAGCCCTAAATGCAGTGTCCACCTTGACATCCAGCACCTGAAAGGAAAACCATTTATGGAAAAAAAAACCTTGTCACTGCCCACCCTTGGCTCCTGGAACCGAACCATCAGATTCAAGTGCTGATCCACTCCAGTTCTTGACCGGAACTACCATTTCTGGGGAATCAGGAGTCCCAGCCTCCGATGCAGATCCCTTAGCATCAATCCCGTGTCTTGATGATATTAATGTGTATCTGGCTCTCTGCCGGGTGAGTCTTCCCTTACTCAGAAGATACAGCAGGTTTTGAACCGGTTTCAGCCTCCTGGCAACTTCACTCCGACCAGGCCATCCCCTGTTCTTTGATGTCTTGGGTGTGCCAGTGGCAACAGTATTCTCATCTGCCAAGGAATCCTGGACCACCCTCGGATCAGGCCCTCCAGAACCAATTGGAGGATCTAAGCCTCACACAGGACCTGGAGCTGGCCCCAAGGGCCTGTTCCTACCAGTGCCAGATACTGCTGGTCTTACTTTTGGCACAGCACCTGTCGACCTGTCTGGTCCAGGCATAGGGATACCAGACAATGGCACTAAGTGGGACACATCACCCCATTGGCAATGATAGGGGTAAGGATCGATTGCCTTCACCGCTGGAAGGTTGCCCTGAGGACTGACTAATGGCTTTTGCACAACTGGCTTGACCAGTAGAGTCGTTATCCTTCAGTACATAACCAAGTGACCTCCTCTGACTAGCATCCACTGATTCAAGATCATGCCTCGGACTTGGTGTTCCTGAATCCAGCTATTGATGTTGTCCACTGCCGTATTGGTCTCAGAACAACTGGAGTAGCTTCTCCTTGTCCTGCCCCTGCTCCATACCTCTGCGTACATCCCTAACTTCTTTCAACTCGCCAGTTGATTTTCTGGGTCTCACAGCATCCGGTGCAGGGGTCAGGCTGCCTTGGCTGAAGGCTGGTCCTCTTGCCTGAAGACACCCCTCCAGTCTGGGGTGTTAGACCATCCACTACCTCTTGCCACTACGCCACAATGCCACAATGCTTGGGTGGGTGTCCGGCCGGTACCCCTTCCCAGGTTGAGCCTCATGCTGGTCTGGCTCAGCCCTATAGCTTCTCTTGGTCTGCTGCTGCTCAACTGGCTCTGGAGACCACTGACTGGCCAGCTCTTGCAAACACTGCTCCTGCCCCTGCTCTCTCCACCTGCCTCCCTGTACCCTCGGTGTTGCCAGATCAACAGCTGGCAACTTTAGTGCCTGTCCCTGGCCACCTTGGCGCAGTCCAGCAGGTAGATGAAGACGAAGTGGCAAACCCTGTGGCTCCGGTTGTACAACCAGACCACAAAGGCCTCCACTCACTTGGGTGATCTTCCTTGAACCCAAGTGAGGGTCTGCAAGTACTTGTGATGGACTGGAGTCCACTCTCCAAGTTAAACTTAGGTCCCAAGCTGCATAGTGGCTTACGCTGGACCATGGTCTTGTCAGGGTGTTCACTCTACTCCTGGTCAGCAAACCAAGGTAATCCGAACCACGTTGTCCTTGTTCTTTAAGACTTGGATTGCTCTGTCAAGACTGGCCTCTTCAGCTTTCCTCTTCTGGCCTCCCTGGCCCTGCATGATTAGTCCAGTAAAGTTGAGGATTTCCTTGCCTAGGAGGATTCTTTGGTTGGACCAAAGAAAGATTGGCCAACCTGTGCTCCTCCTGGAGTGTTCTCGGTTGGAGATCACTTGGTCTTGCCACCAAAAGCTCCAATTTGCTCACATGTATTGGCTGTAGTTCTCCTTTTCCACAGATCAGCATATAGCAAATGTCATTTAGCTGGTTCACAACCTGATACGGTCCATGGTAGGAATCTCAAAGCTTCTTGCCTTTTCTGGGAATCTTCATCTCCTACACCATGACCAGCTGGCCACAAGTGTGCAGGGGTGACCCTGGGGGTGTGTGTGCATGTGGTGTGTTCCTTCCCCCCCAGGCCCATCCCTACCAGGGTAGAGTCAAGTGAGTGGATCTCCTCCCCTCCCCCGCGGTGCAGCTCTACAGCTCCGGTTTTCTCCGTTCCTCTTTGGGTGGGGTGGGGCAGCTTACCTTTTCTGCCAAGTGTTTGGTGTGTGTGGCTCGGTGGAAGTAGGCCAAGATGGCCGAACAAGCCGGGCCCACCCACACCCCCTCGGTGGAGAATGAAGGTGCCACCCAGCCCACGTCGCTTGGACTGAGGTGGCGGCTGCTCTCTGCAAAATTTACTGGAGGCAGCATGAGGGACCATGTCAGCAAGGTGCTGGCCCTCACCATGGAGCTATGGGACTGACACGAAATCTACGTGGCCGACATGGATGTAGTGGCTGTTCTGCTGGCCAGCCTGCCAGCAAGCTGGGAAGACTTCATAAGGGTGTATGAGCACCGAGGTGCGCCGTGGGACGTGTCTGGCCTCATGATGGAGCTCATTGATGAGTATGTTGTCATCAACATCTCGTGCCTGCTCCAGAGGAGCAGCCACCCCAGATGGACATTCCAGCAATGGAGTCACCCCGGCATCCAGCCAGACTGAGTCCCGGTCTTGCTGAGGAGGCCGACCCCCAGCAGAGTGCTTTATCGTCGTGTTTCGACCTGTGCGTCAACTGTGGCCAGCGTGGCCTGCCGCGGTCAGATGAGACTGGCCGGTGGCCGCCACACCGAGGTCGACATCCTCGAGAATGAACCCCCCTTAGACTACGTAGAGCGGCTTCAACCGAGCGATGGATCACCTAGCTCTCATGAGTCGAACAGCCTCTCATTGAACGCGTCAATCTGGGGCCGCTCTGCCGGGAGTGGCCTGCACAGGTGGTATGTGGATTCGGGTGCTACGTGCCACATGATGCCGGATGCGTCGTGGTTCCGGAGCATCCGGCCACCAAAGTGCATGGAGTCGATCCTGGGTTCGGAAAGGGCCAGACTCCATCCGGTAGGGGAGGGCACGGTGGACGTGACCTGCCCTCTGCCGGGTGGTGTCACCAGCCACGTAGTGCTGACACCCACTCTGTACATCCCCGGAGTGGTGGTGGATCTGATCTCCGTGCGCCAACTCACTGCCATGTGGATGGACGTGAGGTTCTGGGAGGACTAGTGCGCCAAGTTTGACGCCAAAGGTTGGCTGGTGCTGTGGGCGAGCAGCTCAGGCCCGGACGACTTGTTCTGGCTAGAAACTGGCCATACAGACTCCGGGGGAGCAAGTGGGCTTCCTCCAGGACTCCTGTGGCAGTTGCCCCCTAAAGCCACGTTGGATCAGGACGACGATGCTGCCTTTATGTCCTCTGACTGGTCAGAGAAGTACCACCTGCAGGAGCTGTCAAGACAGTTGGGTGCTCTTGCTGTGGTCTGCTCGCCTCCTCCACCTCCACCCATTTCCAGTTGTCTGGTGTCGTCACCACCTGCCCCTGTCGTGCCGAGGTGGCGCGGTGCTGCGGCCTGGGTGGCACCCTCGTCATCTCCTCTGCCACCGCCATCTGCTCTTGCCGAGCCAGAGCAGGGCTGTGCCACGGCCATCACATCAGTTTTCTCGCTTCCACCGCTTGTTCCCGTCATGCCGGGGCAGTGTCGTCGTGCGGCCTCTGCGTTGTCTGCTCTCGGTTCTTGGTGGAGCCAACGCACAGTGAACGTTGAGATGTCTCTTCCGTCGCCACCTGCTCCTGTCGATCAGTGTCGGGGTGGTGCTGCGGCTGTTGCATCTCTCCTCTCGCTGTCTGCTTCCACTGGTCCGGGGCAAGGCCGCGCCGCCAGTCTTGTGTCTGCTGTCGTCCAGAAGCTGGACTGCCCCATGGACTGTGTGGCCACCCTAAGAGGGTGGCACCAGTCCCAGCAGCTTTGATGTCAAGTCGGGGCTGCCTTTCCGTGGCTGCCCAGGATGGAGGGGGCTGGTGGAACCGTTGCTCCCAGCACCTCCGGCAACAGCGATGGCCAGCCTGGCCCTCCTCCTCCGCGCCGTACACCCGGGAGGTCGCCGCCACCGTCAGCCATCCTGCTCCACCTGGCAACCGGAATGTCCGCTGGCTCGCCGCGGCCGTCGCCTTCCGCCTCAGCTGGCAGCCAGGATGTCGTCGAGTTGCCTGCTAGCCCCCTGAGGCCGTCGTCTTCCGTTTCAGGGTGGGGCCAGCGTTGCTCAGCGCCGGATGAGTCCGGCACCCTCACCTGTGTTGGTGGCCACCGGGTGGCTGTTGCTCGTCTGCCTTCGCTGTTACACCATGGCCGGCTTGCTCACCCCGGGATTGTCATGGCCAGCCTGTCCATCGTCTTGTCAGTCAGGGGGTTGGAGCGGGCTGTCTGCGAGCTGCCACCACCTCATCGAGGCTTGCGATCGTCTGGTGGTCAGCAAGCCGTTGGGCTGCCAGCTGGCTCCCTGAGGCCGTTGGGATCCACCTCGGAGTGCAGCAAGCGGGTGGCTGCGCTGGATGCTGCCACCCCCTCACGGACAGGTGCCGTTGTGCATCTGTCTGCTTGGCTGTTGTGGCCGACCGGGTGGCCCCAGGAATGTCGGCCGAGTCCTGGCCACCACCTCGTCGCCGCGACCTGATGTGCTGCCATCTCCTCAGCTCTCCAGTGGCCTGGTCATCTGCACACCGTCGTTCGTCACCACAACCAGGGGCTGGGCCCATGGGGGGTCTGCTCAAGGTGGGTTGTTGTTGCCTCCTCTTGCCACCATGTCGAGGACCTTGTGGCTACCGTGGCCCAGTTGCAGCACCGGGCCATCGCCAACTGTCGCCGCCACCTCTCACAACCTCGTCTTTATCTTGGTGGTCGCCGTGGCCATGCGGTGATGCCGGGTGAGGTGCCGCCACCTCCTACCACCTTGACCAGGACCTGGTGGTCGTCGTGGCCGCACCGTCTTTTCTGGATGTTGCCATTGTCTCTTGCCACCATGTCTGCGCCGTGGTGGCCTGCGCGGCTGCACTGTGGTGCTGAATGTTCTCCGCCACTGCTTGCCGCCAAGTCTGAAGTTCGCTGGTCATTGTGGCTGTGCCGCCACACCGTGTTGTCGCTGCGGGTCTCCTGTCATCGCATCATTCACATTTCGGTGGCCACAGTGGCTGTGGTGTGAGGTGGCCACTCCATTGTTTTGTTGGCCTCCTTCGTGGGTGGCCTGTCCTTGGCCCAGTGCCAGGAGGGGTCCGTGGTCCGTCGGTCATCTCCGCCGTCTCCCCCTGCCGGCACGTTGTCCGCCACCTTGCTTGGGCTGGGTGGCCTGTGATCGCCGGTGGCCTGGTAGCCAGGGCCTTCCGTGCCATCTCCAGCCTTCGTGTCACTCCCTCCATGTACAGCATCGCAGTGGTGGCCCATCGGCCGCACTGTTCCTGGTCGACCTGCTGTGGTTTTCGATTTGGAGGTGGCAACTCACGTTGGGGGTGTGTTTCTGCTGTAACTGGGTGTTCGTGGGGGTCATCTGGGTGATGTCCTCCACTCCTCCCCATTTCGTGCTGGCAGTGCCGATCTCCTGGACGTATCTGGTGGTCGGGTGGGCTGTCCGCCGTGAGCCTCGGTCACCTCATGTACCACTGTCGTGTGTGCGCGTGTTTTTTTTGTTTTGTGTTTTCTTCCCACCGTCGCACGCCACCTCGCCAGGGCCGGGTGGCCTGTCGTCGGTCTCCGTGACTGGACCTCGAAGCCGAAAAGAAGGAACTTTGCCGAATAGGAGAGGGTAGTGTGGTAGCGTTGTTTTCAGTTTGTTTGCCCCCTTCCTCAGCCGATTGTAAAGTCCCTCTTGCCCCTCCGAGTGTCCAGTTGTGATTGGGATGGTTTGATTTGTTTGTGGTACTCCCTCTCCAGTGAGGAGGGGTGTTGGAGGAGTCGCACCTCCGAGGGAGTCCACCACCGAGTCCAGGGGTGAGCTCGGTGGTGGTGAGCGTGTCACCACCTGATTGGTGGAGACACGCTCAGTGGGAGTCCACCCCCGCCACAGAGTTCAGAGGTTGAACTCGGTGGTGAGCTCGTGTCGCCACCTGATTGGTGGCCACTGTGATGCACCACCTCACTACAGGTGAGTGTGCAGAGCATGGCTCTGTGGGGCCACCATGCACACCTGCACCACAGGAGCCACCAGGTGGCTAGTGTGGTGGAGTGCTCAGGTTGGCTGACCTGTGCACACGTCGCGAGAGAAGGTTAGTTGTGATCTGCTTTCGGCCGGATCACTGTGCTTCAAGCTGCCAAACAACCCAGTCGCTCTGTTGTGTTAAACTTGTAGCTAGTCCTAGAATAAAGAAGCGTTCTACTGTGGTCCAAATCAAGTTTCTCCTTTATCTAGAAGTGTGTTAGGCCTACGAAATTTTGATATTCTCCGCCATCTTGCTCCCTCACCTCAGCAGCCTGCTCCACCGTTTCACAAACTATTCCAACAGTATTGCAGTAGGTTCCTTATTGCCAACAAGGTAGCAAAGCGTGTGGTGATCTGTGACAAAGGTGAACTGTGTCTCCACATACTGCTTAAAGTGCTTAATGTCATAACAGATGGCATAGCACTCCTTCTTAGTGGTGCTCCAGTTCTTCTGGGCCTTTGCCAAGGTTCCACTAGTGTATGCTATGATGCACTCTCTGCCTTGATGTAATTGTTAGAGAATTGCCCCCACAGCATCGGTCTTCAACACGATGTCTAACTCAGAATTGAAGAGGGCCATCACTGGAGGCTGCATTATTCAAACTTTCAGGCTATTGAACTCCTGCTGGTGGGCCTAAGTCCACAGGAATTTCTCATCCACCTTGGTGAGTTTTCTTAGCTCAAGACACCTGCCAGCAAAGTTTGGGATAAACTGCCTATAAAAGTTCCCCACATGGTGCTTAGGCACTGTGCAAGAGGGGACAACCACTACCCCGGGATCGAAATTTTCGGGAGCCACGCTGGGAATCGAACCAGGGACCACCGAAACCACAGTCAGTCGCTAAACCAACTGGGCTATGACGAGTCATACTGAGATATGGAAGACCCTGTTGAGTACATCTTTGTACTTTGACAACAGCGGTTTGACCTCATCCGCACACAATCTTCAAGCCAATCTTCTGGAAGTCTTGCCATCCATACAGCACTACTTCTGTATGGGAGATCACACAAATCCAAGATCAGTGTACCCTTCCAAATATGGAGTGCTCTCTTATCAGGGTTTGTGACTTCCATCTGGATTCCAGATTCTATGAACTTGCAGCTGTGGAAGACAAGATGAAAGTCTTCTTTAACCCTTTCAACGGCGAATTAAATGTCACTAAGTGACATCTGTATGGCGAATTAATTTAAAAAAGTGATGATTTTTACTTTAAAAAATCATCACTTACGAACCGGAAGTCCTAGGCACTTAGCAATTGGCAATTTGGAAAGGTCACAAATGCAGCTTGCTGGATCACGAATTTATATTGCCCGCAGCACAACTCCAGCACCCAATCCGACAATTTGAATCCGGCGCAGGAATCGGGGCCCCAGTATGTGGTGCTAGAAGGAGGGGCTGTCCAGAAGCTGGACCAGCAGGTCAAAGGTGGAGGCCCCCTCCTCCGGAAGTGCATGCCGGGGACGTTCATACTGTACTGATGCTGGATTACTGGTGCTGGAGTACTGATGCTGGATGGCCAAATGCT
>JAQGBY010006816.1:0-12565 GCA_034698785.1 Mycogona germanica | reverse complement strand
AATGACGTCGTCGATTTCACGAGACAACCAGGAGATACATTTTGGTCTTTCAAATTTGATTCTCAACGCCAAATTACGTCATGTGCACATGCGTACAAAAGAGAATGAGTAGAATTTGGGATTGTGCGCATGCGCAGATGACATAATTTGATGTTGAGAATCAAATGTGAAGGACCAAAATGTATCTCCTGGTGACGTCATTACAGAGTGTAGCACGTAAAAAATTAGTTACTTCACATTTAACGTTTGCGTTAATCGCGTGTCATCGTTCAAACGTAAAATAGCCGGTAAATTTACACAATTAATTTTTTATTTCATTGGTGGTTACTGTAAACCCAGGCAAAGCTGGGAACCTCTCTTGTAAGTATATAGTGTGAATACTAAAAAACAACCCAATTCAAATTTAAAATATGAAAACATTTGTGAAATGGAATGAAATTTAGCATACATTTTATCAAGACCTTCCTTTTTGAATTGCTCTCGAGCACGTGCAACTCCGTGACGTCTTCATTCGAATTCTTGAGATTCGAAATGGCACTCCCAATTCAATAGCGAAACGCGATACGAAACGCGAAAGTAGTTAATTCAAAATTGCTCTTAAAATTGTTAAAATTTAGCAGAAAAGCTAGGGACATTTTACACACACATGGATGAAAGGTTATCAAACAAAATGTGTTAAGAGAACACGCCGAGACAGATGTCTATTAAATGAAAATATTACAACCTAATTTCAATAAATGGAGACCAGTGTAATACTACAGTGTGGCCCAAAAACAACGTTTCGCTAGAAATTTAATCATAAAATTGCAAATCTTCAATTTATTCCATTATATTTTGGCACAAAAGTTGGTCTTTATGAATTGACCTCGCGCACGTGCAACTCCGTGACGTCATTATTCACACAATTACGTCACACAATGGTCCTCTGATGATGAAATAGGACTCAGCCAATAGACGTTCACGTCGGTTGGGAACAAATGCTGTGCGGGTGACGTCCGGAAAGTGACATCTATTCGCACAGTTAACTAATCGCTGGGAATTTCTGCAATTTCCAGCGCTTAGTACAGTCATCGGCTCCTATTCCCTTTCTTTGAGTTTTTCAATTGGACAGTTATGCGCTCACATATGACCCAATACTTGACAATTTTAAGGTGCTGCCTGTAATTGCCGGTTTCGGATATTTTTTGGTTTTGCAAGCCATCGCTTGTATAGCTATATTTGCAAGCGACATTGACTTTGAGAAAGATATTTGCTAAATATTATGTCACACGAAAACCCCTGCGCATAACGAACAAATACAGAGTACATTCGTTTTCGACCACAGCGATTACGAACGAAGTATTCCAACAGAAGTTATCGGGAAAAGTAGTTGCAATCTCAACGGATAACGGCATAATGAAATTTGAAAACTTTTTGCAATGTCTGCTGGTTCAAGTAAAAATATAAAAATGACTTAGCACAAATAGCTGAATATCGGAAAAGAACTGAACAGTGTGCGTAGTTAAATTAAATTAGTAGCAATTAAAAAAAGGTCTTGTCAATATGTATGCTAAATTTCATTTCATTTCGCCAATGTTTTCATATTTTAAATTTGATTTGGGTTGCATTTTAGTACTCATCCTTGTGTGCATATGTACAAAATTAAATATAACATTTAATGTAATTTCCCGATCTGGGTGGTGTTTCCACAGGTAATCAAAATAATGTATATTTGTTTTTAATGAGATGTTGTTTCTGATGTACTTGCAGTCGGCGGCATCGAATCGATTAATATTCGGCAACGACTCCGTCGCGACAGTCTCGATTCCATCTCCTCCGATGATCGCAATTCACCGTCGAACCAATCGGAGCCTACCGTCTGTTTGGACGCCAATCACTTGCAGCCGGAGATATGGAAGACTGTCATCAGCATCGGCTACTTTTTTCTGGTCACCTGGCTCACCGCCATTGTGATGGTCATCGTCCACGACCGAGTTCCCGACATGGAAAAATACCCTCCTCTTCCGGACATCTTTCTGGACAACGTGCCTCACATTCCCTGGGCTTTTAATATGTGCGAGATCACGGCGTGCATATTAGGAACCATCTGGATTACTATTCTTGTCTTTCATAAACACAGGTGTGTTTCACTTTGTTCACATTGGGATTTTTCAGTTTTTCTATTGTCAAAATTCAGTTTTTATGTTGAGTTTTATGTTATGCCCAGTTTAAAAATTTCAGAAATGACTTTACTTGTTGGCTCTACTGCACGATCTTAAAATGAGAATCTCAACATATTTATTTTCAGGTCCATTTTACTAAGACGAATGTTTGCAATTTTTGGATCGGTTTTTCTTCTTCGATGTGTTACCATGTTAATTACGTCACTCTCAGTACCTGGTAAACATCTCGACTGCAAAGCAAGGGTAGGTCTTATTTTCCGTTATCCTGCGCTGATTTGGGTTGTGGTTGTCGCTCGCTCACGCTTTTATGTTTTTCTGAAATCAATTTCATTTGTATGCATTTTTTAAAATGTTAATGAAGCCATTTGACTAACTTGTTGTTGTAGTATGGTAATGATTGGAATTTTTGTTTCTTGATATTTAAATCTCTCCCCCTCCCAACGCAATTTCATTGTCTTGACGGTTAGAATATGCTTTATCCTGTTTCTTAAATTTTGTTTTGTAATCTTACGAGATATGTTTTCAAAAATATTAATTTGTAATTTTTCTTTTTTAAAAGCGAATATTCGATTATCAGTTGTTGACCATCTTAATTTGATCCACTAAAAAGCTACTTCCTAGCGTCTTGCTGAAATACATTTCCTGAGCTACCAAACGTGCTTCTAAATGTTTCTGCGAACAAGATTGTGACTGTTGCAATTGTAATGAAATGTTAAAAGTGGGTTTCTATAAGTCGTGTGACCATTTGCAACAGTTGCAAGCGAGTTTGTGGACGGGGTCAAATCCGTGATTCGTGTTTTAACAAATGCAATTGCATGCGTTTTGTGTGCGCTACTGGTAACGATTTTGTAAGCATCATTCATAACACCTCCTTATATAGGTCCCATCCTTCTTCCAGCCATATGGCGATTTATGGGCAAAATTGAAGCAAGCTTTTCATATTTGGCGAGGGGCTGGCATGTCCATACAAGGAGTACGCACCTGTGGAGATTACATGTTTAGCGGGCACACTGTAACTCTCACGATGCTTAATTTTTTCATCACTGAATGTAAGTAGAAAATACTGTATATCGCTTCCTTTATTCTCCTGTACTTTTGTTCCCGATGTTGACTTAAAAAAATTGTTTGGCAATGTCACAATTTTGAAAATCATGTTGAAACCTGATTTATATTTGTTACATAAAGACATTTGATATCTTGATTTGATTTTGTTGTTTTAGGACGTTTGTAATCCTCGCTCCCTTAGTCTAACGAATTAATTAGACTAACTAACTAATTAGACTTATCATAACATTTAACAAGATTTGTCTGAAACTTGGCAATTTTAAAAATTGCGACCGTTCAAATTTATACTCAATTTTGACTATTTTAATGTATAGGCTTTTAAATTTATAATTAAGTCGACAATTGTATCTTTGTTTTCAATTCCATTTTTAAATTCCGATTGATTGTTGTAAAATAATTTCATTTTCAGATACACCTCGAAGGCTTTATTACTTGCACACATTTTCATGGATACTGAATGTTTTTGGAATATTTTTTATCCTGGCGGCGCATGAGCATTATTCTATTGATGTGTTCATTGCATTTTATATATCCACGAGGCTCTTCCTATATTACCACACGCTGGCCAACAACAGGGATCTCATGCAGCGCGACCACCGACGGACGCGCATCTGGTTTCCCCTATTTTCGTTTTTCGAGTCAAAAATTGACGGCATTGTTACCAATGAGTTCGAAAATCCATTCAGTTTCGACAAACTTCAATCGTTGGTTAACTTGTCCTGGCTTAGCTTGAGCCTGAAGCGGGACGCGACGAAACAACATTAAAACTCATTGGCGTTGTTAGCGGTGAAGCATAGCTTTAAAAGATTTAGTTGTAGCATGAGCAATCCTCCATGTACATTGTATTTTTATACGGATATTTGTATAAAATGTTTGACACGATGTTGATATGAGTTCATGCATATTTCCTATTCAAGTTGGTGAGGCTGAAATTGCCTTTCACATTTGAGTTCATGCATCTTTGATCTTTCTTATTCTAAATGGGCGAGAATGAAATAACCCATTTATAACATAAATAAAATTAAATCCAAGAGTCATTTAGTGTAAATTCGGACAACTTAATAAAATCGAAATTTGTCGTGAACTGGAATTGGAACCTAGTCCTATCTTGCCCTGCTGAATTTTAAGCATTTTCTTTCAAAGGCAACAGCAGCATCACGCTCTTCAATTTCTTTATGTGATTGGTGTTCAGTTTAGAGAATCAGCATTTACAACAAAAAATGTCATCTTGTCGGCGCTGTCACTGCAAAATATGTTTCGCACATTTTTTATTATCGCATTTGGTGGCCTTTCCTCTTTTTTGATTACTTCTAATTAGACCTAATTAAGCGCACCGACAATGATTGTTATTTTGTAAACTGGGGAAACACCATACGAGTCATCGTGTTTTTCAAATACCAAGTTGTTATTGTGCCTAACCGGGAAATGCCCCCATGGATTAATCATGTTGACTGACCATATCAATTTAAATCATTCTGTTGCGAGTATTTGTCTTCATTTTTTGAAAATCTAGTTAAACTAAGTTTTCTAGTCTCAAATTGTTTGTAATTTGGATTTTTTTTATCCTGTCAAGGTTTTTTAAATGAGGCAACTGCAGCGCGTCAAAATGAAATACCCTGTAATTTTTCAATACCTATTATGCATGCATGATAAAATCGCATTGAATGATGGAAAATAATTTTGAAGAAATCTTTAAAATTAATAATTGGTTTGTTACGTGCGTATTTGTTATATGACGTATGATGTTATATGAGCAGTATGTTTGTCAATGAACCAGCCATTTTATACTGGTTACTTTGTCGCGAGTCAAATAATTTGAAATTCTGTACCGTCGAGTGTGTTATACAGAGTATTACCTAATCATCTAATTAATTTCAAGCAAATGTTTGCATATGGGTGTTTACAGTTTATGTACTCGTACCGATCCGTATTGTATCCGATATTGTTCAACATGTAACTGAATGTGCGACTAGCCCACCCCTGATGGCAAGCAATGAAAGAAAGCTAGAAAAATTGTGCAAAATATATTTTAAAACATCCGATTTCCAATACTTTTAATAGTTATAAATTTAATTAACACTTTATATTCGCGATTTCCGCGCTCTCTTTGAAATTATGGTGCTTAAGTCAGATATGCCGATGTGTCCAAGTGACGTTGACCGAAGCTTGACTAACTGACTTTCAGATCTCGACTGTGTGTAAATATATACATGTATATCTTATCATATTTATTAAGGTCTCACTTTTGTACAGATATGATGCCTGACAAGTTGTGTGTTTCATACTTTCTTTCACTCAACATTTTCCGATCCTTGCTTTTACCTTTGATTCATTTAATGAACAAAGCTTTTCCGATGAATTCTGTGGACAAGAAGCAAGTCGATTAATGGCTCTTGTGCCATGAACAGATTAAATGGAAGATTCGCTGATATTCGCAGAACTATTCAATACCTTTAGGGAATTTAATGTTCAGATTTTCTTCTAAATTTTATCGAAATAAATCAATTTTAAAATTAATGTAGCCCAGTCGGTATTGCAAGTAACTGTGGCTCGGCGGTCCCGGGTTCTCAACTATTCTATCCAGAGGTACTAGTGAAAATGTGTCCCTCTCCATGAGTGGTACAGACAGTCCTGTAGTGCAGTGAAAACGGTGAAGAAAAATAATAATAAATAAATTAAATGATTGCTTTGTTAAAAATTTCGTTTGGCGCTTGTATTTGGACAGTTTTACCGTTATCCAATAATGTGGGAAGACGCCGATAGAAACTTCTAATAAGTGAAGTTTCTATAAAATTAAGTTTTTTAAAAAGACTTGTCGCCGACACTAGATTGTGTCCTTCAATCTCCTGACTATTTGAACATACCTTTATCGACAAGTTTTTAAAAAAATTAAGAGTAGTGTATATGTTTCCGGTTGTGATTTTCCTTCCTTGGTTGAGTTAGATGCAATTAATTCACCAAAATGAAGGTACCGAACAAAGATTTAGCTGGTTTAACAGTTGTTTAATATTTATGTACTGTCATTTTATCTTTTAATTATAAGATTAATTTAAAATTTCGTTTTGTAGTCAAATTTTCGATTGAATCTTTCTTTTGAAAAAAAGGTTCTCGATCAAAATTGAAAATAAACAAATTCAATAAACATGTGTACGCTTTTTAATTAAGTCCCCGGTATTTACTGTTACTATTATGAAAAAGATAATTTGTGCAATTTATCGCTATTTTGTGGGAAAACGCAGTTTTTGTTTTTCTGTAGAAGCATAAACATCAACAAAAAATTCATTATATAAGCTTTAAACAATATTTATTAAAAATTAAATGAAATATTTGAACTACGTGCGAACATTTTACGTACATCAACCAGTAGCATTTGAAAACTTAGAAAATGAACTGAGTACCAATGAAATTTCGGTGCCTCATTAAATCCAAAATATGTTGACAAAAAAATGCTTTCAGTTGCTTTAGTTGTCAAAATGAATGTGGGAATTTCCTTTTTCAGCAGTTTGCAAGACTTTAGCCATTATCTGAAATAAGAACTTGATGGATTTAGCTTCTCAAGCACATCTTGTCTGTCAGTCACAAATTTTGCAGAATATGCATTAATTTTCAGACCACACTACTTAAATATCAAAATTCAATTTGCAATCGATTGCCTGTGGCAAATAATGCCATATCCGTAATGCACCGATGCAAATTTGCTCACGGAAAATATTTTTAAGGGTATAGCTAAATGCGATCTTTGAAAAATATTACAGATAAAAAGTTCAAAAAAACAGCGAAATTACCTTTTGTGATCCACGGATCTTGACTCGTGTTTGAGTGTTCAATTTGTTCGCTCTGTCAGCAACAATCTGTTTCCAGTATTCTTTTTCGCCCTCGTCTTACGTTTTCAAAATAAACAAGATTAATTGAATTAAATTTAGATAATTTGTGCCGATAATTTGAACGGTGATGCCATTCATTTGACGTGAATTTGGAATTGAAAATTGAGACACGGACGGTTCGCACATCATTTGTGAATTTCAGGCAAACATTTTTGCAAAACTACATCCCAGTCTCATACAGAGTATTAGGCCATTCGGAAAGTTTCCGCCGTTTTTGCATTGCATTGCGTTTACAGTTAAAAAGCGTTGGCAGAAGTATATCTGTATTGAGCAAAATGGTGGTTATTTCGAATAAAAATATTGAATCAAAGATACGGCGTTTCAAAGTCAGTGGTCAAAAACGGCGGAAACTTTCCGAATGACCCAATATTAACGATTTCGTCAAACATGAAATTTTAAGTAATCCCCTGTTCTTTGTGTACATGGATATCGGATGTTAAAATTTCGTTACGATTTTCGACAAATCGAATATTAATTTACCTTCGAGAACAACAGCGTCACCATCTTCGGAAACCTTTGACATCACGAGTTTGGCATTGTCCGCGTCTGTGCACCTTATGTAAATAGAGGGTCGTCCTTCCTTGATATCAACGTATCGCACATGGTCAATTGTCTTGAATTTTTTCTGGAATAGAGAATACATGAAAAAGTAAGCCCCACTTACTTTCTGTGAAGGCCTAACATCAAAAGACACAAACTAAATAGTCCATTAAACTATGTTTGCGAATGTTCAATGAACTTGTGTTTTCCAAAATTAATTCCGGTTACTTAGTACAAATTTTAGAATTCCGACAATTCCAAACAACTCTTCATTTGTGCAGTGCAACTTTTTAAGCTATTACAATTTTTTTACTAGGAGCCAACAAATCTATAAATAATACAAGTAATTAGTCAACACAAATTTGCATACAGCATCGAATTACCTTCATTTCTTTTACACACGTTTCACCAACAGCCTGCGACAAATTGAGTCGGATAATAACGCCAGCAATGAATTCGGGATCCCGTGATGGGCACTTGGGATCAGATTCCATTTCACTCTGCATCTTTTCCGCGCTCGGATTACTCGCCTTTAACAATTTGAGTGAATTTTTTACTTCAGACATTTTTTGCTTCTGCAAATTTTGGTATCGCTCCTTAAACCGTTTCCAGACAACTCTAAAAAAAAAACGAGAAAGAGGATATTACTCAGTAATAAGAAATATACTTTAATACTTCTATACAAAATAAAATTAAAAGAAATGTAGCATCAATAATATTGTGAAAGAACTTACTTCGTCATGACTGTCAAACGTAAAGTTTCAGGTTCACGTTTTTCCTTGTGCTTCTTTTTTCGTTTCCTGTTTTTCTTGGCTGGGTTCTTTTCCGTGCTCCCTGGAACAAGCTAAAATAATTATTTTAACTATTTTTAAAAACCATACACCAAAAAATCTCCTTCAATCATAATAATATTTATTTATGGACTTACTGCTCCAGCATTAGGTTTAGCTTCGTCTTCGGAGCACTTAACCTTCTTGGATTGGAGTTCACTTTTTTCTTCCTGTGCTTCTTCGATTTCTCGCTTGATTCCTTTTCGCTTTTGATCACTGCATTGATCTGATAATAAATAATTGGTAAAATTAAGTGATAGCAACTAAAACATAAGATGTAATTGTAGAAAAAGTAAAGTAACGCAAGAATGCAAAGAAAATGCAAAAGTAACTCGACAGCCAAGCTTTGGAATAAACCGGAGTTTATCGTAAGAGCTTAAGAACATCAGAGTGTAGACATAAAAACTATAAACTGTCACAGGGAAAGTAATCGTAGATTTAGGCGATTCACGAATTCCTGTGATTCGAAAACGCAAAATTTGCAGTTACCACCACAGGAATTCGTGAATCACCTCAATCTACGATTACTTTCCCTGTAATTGTTTTTTATATCTGCTGTCTAATGTTTTTAAGCACTTCAAATAAACCCCGATTTATTCCAAAGTCTTCAGAGCAGAGTTTTTTTTTCTTTTTTCAAATCGACTCTAGTCAACCGCACTACAGGCGTTCTGTAACCCTCATGGTGCTTACGCACTGAGCGAGGGACACGGGATCGAAATTTTCATGAGCCCGCGCTGGGAATCGAACCCGGGACCGCCGTTACCTTTGCAGTCCAGCAATTATTTCAATAATTACATATATCTCCCATAGGCTTCTATTTTTTTAGAATTCGCTGTAGTGCATTCACAACAGGAGTTTCTGTACCCCTCTCGGTGCTTAGGCACTATGTGATGGGCACATTTTCACCAGTACCCCGGGATCGAAATAATCGAGAGCCCACACCGGGAATCGAACCCGGGAACGCCGAACCACAGTCAGTCGCTAAACCAACTGCGCTACGAGTCGATTTCATTACTTGATTGAATCATAAGAGCCAATCAAAGTAAGAAACAAACGTTAAAATAAAAATTCAATTATTACTGTCTCAAAATGTGAGAAATCAAAATAAAATTTCGCTTCCGAAACATAATTAATGATCCAAAAAATCAGTTGGTTTGGCGACTGACTGTGATTCGGCGGTTCCGGGTTCGATTCCCGGCGTGGGCTCTCGATTACTCGATCCCGGGGTACAGGTGAAAATGTGTCCCTCACATAGTGCCGAAGCATCGAGAGGGGTACAGAAACTCCTGTTGTGATTGTCTACAGTGAATAAAAATAAATAAAATAATAAATACAATAAAAAAATAATAAATAATAATAAAAGATCAATTACGAAGGAAAACTGATATAAATAGCAAATTAATCACAACATTATTACCATAATACAAATTTATCGCTATACATAATTTACAGATTAATCACATGTTAACAGTGATAAATAATATTAATATTTTGCAAAAATTAACACAAAATCTTACCTTCCTCTTTCGTTTCTTCAAGGTTCTTGGTAACGTCACACAGATCAGCAGGATTAGGGATACTGTAATACTGTAGCGATTTAAGTGCGCCAGCAATTGTATTAGCATATTATTTAATTGCGAATATGCGATTGCAAAACTGGAGACAACGGACGCGGTTAATTACCTTAACAGCACTTTCCGCCGATTCAACGGCATCGAACTCTACGAAAGCGAATCCTTTTATCAGTCCAGAAGCAGCGTATTTGGGAACACTAATGTAAACCACGTTTCCGAAACTTTTGAACACGTCTTTGAACCAATTGTGGTCAGCGTGAGACGGTATATTTTCCTAGAAACGAAACCACGCCAAAACCAAATGAATTAAAACATTTTTTTTATCTAAACAATTGTTCCCAACATAACACATACACATAAATATAATTGTATGGGCGTGGCATGACAAAAGAATGAAATTCATTTTTATCGTACCACATAAATTGTTCGTTCATCGACATGACGGACCGCTTTGATCGGAGTAATTCGTCTAATATTGAGATGGTCCTCTGAGACCTACAGTGAATAAGATTGATTACGAGACCGCAATGCTAACAAACGTGATTTTTTTAAAGAGGTATACTGTAGTTGACCTTTGGCACATTTGACATAAGAACCGTACCTCAAACAATTGGGATGACCTTAACGCCTTGGCAATGTCAATTGTACGAGACGTCAGTTCTTTCACCTTGTTAAACTTCATAAACTCGGATAGCTCAACGTCTACAAATGTATAAATCGATTAAATTAGTCATTAGAACTTTAAAAAAAAAACATTTATAGAAACGATCATTTCACTCGATTGCTGGCGCCAGACACAAAATGACTTCAAATGTTGACTGGGTCAACCTACGCTAAGGCCACGTACTTGGCCACCGTAGTCAAGAGGGCATTTCAATATACTTACATCCTTCGTCCGACTGTTTGATAATGTTGGACAAGTAAGCATCCTTTTGTAAATTGTAGTCACTGAAATAAAATTCCATCTGAAACAGTGAGACAGAAATCACGTTAGGGGCTACATGCTCAGTAACAAACAACTTAGGTTGAAATCAACAATAGTCTTTTAACAAATAGCCTAGGCCCTAGGCATTGGAGCCAAATTATGTGTCGACCAAAGCCACAGTAATTTGAGAACCTTCCTCAGTTTAGGGCCTAACCCTGAGGAATGGCGTAGAATCAGTAATCACTTACAGAATAGCCTAGGCCGATCGACTGCACTAAAATAGGAGTACAAAAGTCCATAAAATGGGCCAAAATATAGTTTCATTTCTATTAGCTCTCTTTTGGTTTATGATGCGAATTATTCTGCGCACATCGCATAAATATTTTAGCCTTACGTACGAAATTCGGTGATGAAGCTGTTGAATCCTAGGATGGACTAACGCGAAAGGGAAACATCACAGATAGCCATATTATATTAGAGAAGTAAGTACGGAAGACAGAAAGTAGTAAAATAGGTAACCTGTTCACGAATCCTCCGATAAATATCCTTCATGCGTTTCTTAATCAAACGTTGTTTGACAGTTTCCTGCAAAACAACCGGCTCCCCCTCATTTTCTTGACCAACCAAGGAGGCGTCCATCTTTATTTATAATTATATTTGTCCAACTTCCGGTTCAGAATCCGTCACATCCGGTAAGCGTCGTAACTCCTCTCGAATCCTCATCTGCTTAATTAGTTTGATGACGGCGTGATTGAACCTGGTTATTGTTGATGAACAACAAGAATTCACCCTTTCTCGATTTAACAAGATAATGATTTATCTCAAATCTGATCTCGCTTTTCATCTCGCGACAGATTTCCCGATCGATGCTAGTGGATAATTACAATTACAACATGTACCCACAAGCAGCCCCGGATGGGGCCTATGGCGGGGGTCGAACGACCAGTTAAAAACAAAGGTGTGGTTGTCCTATCCTAACAGACTCTTGACTTGAGACTCATTAAGGGGATTCCACTGTCGACACACTCTGGGAAAATAGGAGTTGAAGTACGAATAAGTGATAATCACATTTAAATCTAAGTAACATCTCCAGAGCCTGTTGGGATAGGACAACCACACCTTTGTCCTTAACTGGTCATTTGACTCCCGCCATAGGCCCTTCCAGGGTTGCTTGTGGGTACATATTGTAATTGTACAATGCAGCTTCTGAACCATTTTTGTATGTCCCGCTCTTTTATACCTAGTAGGAGCCTGTCACAATCTGCCCAATTTCAACATTACAATCCCCCTTCAGATTACTTGCCAGAAGCCCAGTATTGGTATCTTTTTCTTCGATTCTCTAATCTCTAACGATTCCCATACCAATATTGACAACATATCCGTCACAATATCCTCTCGACCAAATCTACCGCTAACAAATCTAGCAGCCCAGATAAATAATAATTTATATATTTGATTACTCTTGCATCCTTCAATTACTGTATTTTATCATCGCCGGTAACTTTACGAAGAATTCGCTTGGGGCATACAGATTTTCTTGGGAATTTTGCTGGCTACTGTCTTGTAACTTTAAAGTACGGTAGTG